>ML824052.1:98660-124529 GCA_009831015.1 Picea engelmannii | reverse complement strand
TCTATTTGACCTTCAAATACGGGAATATCAAAATTAACTTGTACCTTGAAAGGCGAGGTGCCTCCAAAGTGGTCGCTTGATGAAGATGCACCTGATGCTATCGGCAGGCATTGAAGGATGTGGGAAAAATTCTCCATCATTTCGTCCCTCTGTCACGTGAGAGCTTGCTCAAGCAACAGACTGATAGGATCGTCTGTTCCATCGTTTTTCAAAGGATCGTCTGCTCCATAGGCATGTGATAGCTCGTTGGAAAGGTATCATCGAGGAGATTCATTTTGGGGGCTCAATTATGCCTTCGACTATCATTGAGAACCTCGATCTCGAAAAAACTTCATTTAGGCCCTCAAAATGGCCCCCCGGAAGTGAAAACCTGCTAAAAATAGTAAATTGCCAAAATGGACAAAAAACTATTTTGAGCCATTTGGAAAAGGTGGGTGGCCCCCGATATCCACCTGGATCACATTATTTGTTGGGAAAAGAAACTATCATTCACACAAATCATCAACCATTGCAATACTTACAATCACAAACAAAGCTACAACAAGCAAGTCACTTCAGATAGATGGGTTTCCTACAACAATTCCACTTGGTTATAAGGTATAATAAAGGCATTTATAACAAAGTTGTTGATATGCTTTCTAGGCCTATTGTTAGTGCTTCAATTATTCTTAAGCATAATTCTACCATGCATGAGAGCTATGTTGAACAATATGCTTTAGATGTTGTTTTTAAACAAGTTTATGCAACTTTGTGTCATTCTACCCAAGTAGAGGAATTGGATTACCATGTGCATGATAAGCTTTTGTATCATTTTGGAAATCTATGTATTTGATAGGGTGAAAGAGTCAACATCATAAGGGAAGCACATTCTTCTCTTATTTCTGGCCACTTTGGTGTATGCAAGACAGTGGCTAATTTGCAAAGGTATTTCTATTGGCCTAAAATGAATGAAAGTGTTTCAAGATATGTAAGAGGATGTTCTTTATGTGCTACAATTAAGCCTAGCAATATAAAGTTGGGTTTGTATACTCCACTTCCGGTTCCTTCTCGTCCTTGGGAAAGCATTTCCATGGACTTTGTAGGAGGTCTACCTATGTCTAAAAAGAATCACGATTATCTTTATGTTGTGGTTGACCATTTAAGCAAAATGTGTATTTTGATGCCTTGTAAAAAGCATGTTACAAATGAACAAATGGCACAAATGTTCTTTCAACATGTTTGGGTACATTTTGGGTTTCCCAAATCCATTATTTCTGATCAAGATTCTCGATTTATTGGGAACTTTTGGTCAAGCTTATGGGCACTCATGGACACCAAGCTGAAAAAGAGCACAACATTTCATCCACAAACTGATGGTCAAACATAAGTGGTGAATAGAAAAGTAGTACATCTTCTTTGTGGTTATTGCAGAAAACATCCTAAGATTTGGGATGAGCACCTACACTACATTCAACATGCTTACAACCGGGCTAAGCACTCTTCGACTCAAACATCTCCATTTGAGGCATGTTTTGGTTATTTGCCAAAATATCCTTTAGATTTTATCTTTGTGAAATATGTTTCTATTGATGGTCATTATGACATTGATAGCGAAAAGAATTTCATTGAACAAATTCAGTTGGTGCATCAAATGGTACAAGAACAATTCGAAAAGAGCCAAGCCAAGTACAAGACAAGACATGACAAACATCGTTTTGATCACAATTTCCAAGTTGGAGATGAATTTCGGTTGTACATTAGAAAAGAGAGGCTTAAAGGAGAAGGTAAAAAGCTTAAACCAATTAGATATGGACCTTTCAAGATTCTTGAAAAGATTGGTAACAATGCCTTCTGTTTGGATTTGCCTCCTTATATGAAAATGTATGTAGTTGTTAATGTTGAGAATTTGATATTGTATGAGCCTCCTTCAATTGATGATCAAGGAGAGCATGTTCAAATTCCTTCCATAGATGATGTCTCTCCAGAATATCTTTCAGAATTGCATGAGGATACAATCCTTGACAGGAGGATGAGAACTCCAAAACGAGGGAATGTGGAATACTTTTGTGTTGGTCTTAAAGGCACAAATCTAAGAAAATCTAGATGGATTGAGGCTGGAAAGGTGAGGGAACTGTACCCTCATCTTCAGATAGATTAAAAGTAGTCTTTTGGAGGTCCAAAAACTTCCCAATGGAGAGTAGTGATCCAGGGGATCAAAATATGATAAAAAATCAAAGTGCTTAGAATTGCCTGAAAATGGATTCATGGCGTATATCTTGTCCTCACGAACCCAACACAACTTGAACAGGTTCAAACTGACATCGTATGAGAGAGATATCACGTTCTGTCCACTTTTCCAAACAAGAAAATTTGTGTTGACTGTACAGTCCATACAGTCGGTACAGGCCACATGGAAGCTGACCGTATAGTCCATACAAATCATACAATTGACATGGCAGGGTGACGTGGATTGTTGGCATAGTAGGGTGATTGGGCAGGTGAGTTGGAAGCATGGTTACGTGGACCAACTGTCGGTTGACACATGTCAACTATTGGTGAATGGGAAGGTGCCACGTGGCCCATCCAGGGGTCGCCACATGGCACCTCGTTATTGGTTTTTTGGTTAAAAGTTGTTTGGACTCCATCGGAATTGAACCCGTGACCTCCAAGCGTGGGAAGTGACTTGGAAAGGGATAAGATACCATCCCTCCCACATTTGTTACTTAACCACTATACGTTAAACATTATATTTAAGTTTAATGTAATGTTTGGTCCAGGAGGAAAAGGGTCGGGGCTTATCCCCAACCCTGGTCACACCACTCTATTACACTCCCACATAACCATTGGCATAGTTACAATATACCATCTGACCAACAATACTATCCAACGATCAATCCACAAGCATTGGATCCAATAGTTAGGCCATGGGCACAGGGAAATAGGTCGACGCCAGGCCACATGGAGGCCATGCGACCATGACCTCCAACGGTTAAGGTGCTTGGCATGCTAACGATGCAACAATTTACCACCAATTGCGGAATGTGCATGAGTGCTGGGTTTTTGGCACGAGAGTCGCTTGGGATCCAGGTTAGTCACACACATGTGTGTTTTGGTGAGAAAAGACAACAAAGAAATGGGAGAAACTTCCAAGAAGTGATTTCTTCTCAGTTTTTGGCCAAACCAGGTGCAGGAAGAGCCCAACTAGGGGTTTTTGGACATTCTGGAGCCATTGAAGCCATATATTTTTCATTTTGAGCATTGTAAATCATTGATTTTGACACTTTGAGCATTAATGAAAATGATCCATTGGAAGTTGGACGGGGAGATGTAGCCCAAGAGAGGGGTGAAATCCTTTATCATTTTGTTGTGTTAATGTGCTTACTTTAATGGATGTTAAAGTAAAAACTCATTAAGTTTGATGTGTTTGCAACTTGATCCTATTGCCCAAGCACATACAAATTACACTTGCAATTTTAAAGAGACACAAGCCTTTTCATTTTCAGATCAAAGGGGCTCCACCAATGGTGAGGCAGATGACTCCACCAGTAGTGAGGATATTCATCACCACTAGTGAGGTAGATGACCCCACCTAGTACTAGTTCAAATGAAGCTATATTTCATAGGAAGTCAGCTCTCAAGATCTAGTAGGAAGAAGAAACTCCCAAGATAGTTCATTGAAGATCATACTTCAAAAGATGCAGAGGGAGAAAATGGCTCCATATATTGTTCATACTCAGAGGGAGTCATGTTTCAGAGGGAGCATGGTACTCTAGGATTGATGGATACTTGATGAGCTTGGTTTTAACCAAGAATGTATAGAGTGAGCATGATCTTAGAGAGATTCAATTGGCTCAAGAGAGAGTCGATTATTCAGAGGGAGTTCCCCCTGAGATTCAGGTGGGAGAGATACATCTTCCAGGACTGAAAAACATCTGTCATTATTTGAGGAGGGTTCTAGGAGATGTGATATTGATACAGTGATAGAGGAGGAATCCAGTCAAGAGGACTGGGTATAGATTTTTTCTCATTCACAGAGGGAGAAACCAGTGAGGAAGATTGGACAACATGACTTACTCTAGTGACAGAGGGAGTTTTCCTTAGAGTTTGAGATGGAGGATATTGGATGGATATACTCTTGGGATTAGAGGCGTGAAAAGATCAGATGAGATCTTCCTCATTGAGAGGATACTTAGGAGATTCGATATGATGGACTACAAGTCCATGACTACACCTATGATGGAAAATCTAAATAAGTTGAGTGATTATACTTCAGATTCAAATTTGGTGGATCCCATGATGTACATGTAGTAGATTGGATCCTTGATGTACCTGGTTAATGCCAAGCCAAATATTTTATTTGTAGTGAGCACCTTGAGCCAATATTTGGTTGATGCCAAGGCAACTCCAATGGGTGGCAGTGAATCATGGTACAGTTGGATATGAATTTGTCTCAGGTGATGAGGTGGGGATGCAAATATATACAGATTCTAATTGAGAAGGGAGTGTAGTAGAAAGATTGAGTACCTCAGGGTGCTACTTCAACTTGGAATTAGTTATTATTTCTAGGATAAGTTGGAAGAAGGCTTCTATAGCACTTAGTAAAACAAAGGCAGGGTATGTCATGACAACCAGTGTTACAAGTCATGAAGTGGTGCAACTTCAGAAGCTTCTTGCAGGACTTCATCTGAGACATGGTACAAAAGGGAGCAGTGAAGCTCCAATACTTATCCACATATGAGAAGACTGTAGATATCCTCCCAGAGTGGCCATGCTAAATTGGATGAGGAGGATGATACACAAGATTAACCATGCTGATTTGGCTAGTGATGAGCGTTGATGTTTCAAAATTGGGAATGCATTCCCCCAGATTGGTCATGCACAGGGCTATGTTAGTGCCGATATGACTAAGGGGATAATGACTCATTCACTCACAAGGATCTGCTAGTGGTGAATGGCCTAGGTATGTTGATAGCATTAGGAATACATTCCCCCATATTGGTCATGCACGGGGCTATGCTAGTGTTGGTATGACCAAGGGGAGAATGACTCATTCACTCATAGGGCTCTGCTAGTGGTGAATGGCCCAAGTATGTTAATGTTCTCTAGGTTCGATCATAAATTCTTCCTATATTGGTCATGCACGAGGCTATGCTAGTGCTTATCTGACCAAAGGAGAATGATTCAGTCATCCATAGGGATTTTCTAGTGGCGAGTGGCCCATATAAGCATTAGGTAGACATTATCCTAGATTGGTCATGCACATGGCTATGCTAGTACTGATATGACCAAGGGTAATGATTCATTCACTCACAGGGATCTGCCAGTGGTGAATGGCCTAGGTGTAGTCCTTCTCCTATCAAGAAGTGGATGGAATCGATATTCTATCACATGCATATTCTGGGATGGAATGCATGTGTGGAGATGGCACATCAACATGGCTCATGAAGACAACCTTTCTATGACAAAAAAAATCCAAGTATGGAGAATGCCTCCCTCATTGAGAGGGAGTGTTGGAGATTTGAAACTTTGGGCAGTCATTCTCCACAAGAAAGTACAAGAAGACCCATCTACACCATTATAGAATCCCCAGGAAGAGAAGTAGGCCCCACAGGTAAAATAATAATAAAATTGAAGACCTAGAAATAAGAAGTCGACCCTAGATTGGAGCCTAGATCAATATAAATACATGACAAGCTCATTTCGTTTTGACAAACATACAACTCCTTTTGCAGTGTTCACAAGGCAATTGCAGCTATAGTTTTAGGTAATTTCTCAATTTATGGGTTTATGGTTATCTTGGAGAGTGTGCCACACTCGCAGAAGCTCTTGCTTGGTTATTCTTGGTCATCTTATTGAGATGCTAGGTCTTGGTGATACTAGCCTTGGGGAGGATCTTCTCTGTATGGTATTTTGGCTATTGATGGTGATGTACTAGTAATATCTTGGACTGAATTCTTCTACAGAAAGGTTGTTGGCTTTTCTCCCAAGGTTGGGTTTCCCAGGATAAAATCTTGTGTTCTTGTGTCTATCGTGCATGGTTAATATTTCTAGATATTGTTATTTTCGCTGCATTATTATAGTTGATATTTTTAGTGTATAGTTATTCTATGATAAATGATGTATGAAAGTGAATCTTGTTATTAATCATATGGAAATAACTATCATATCTGAGAATTATAAACCACCAACACTTTGTTGGTTGTTTTCTCGCTTACATGTGAATGTTCTATTATATTTTTCTTAATTTTTTTCCCATATATGTACTAAAAAGTTTTTCTTACTTGTTAGGAAAATAATTAGTAGTCTAGTTGCTTCTCCCAAGTGACAAGGAACCATTTGAAGACCTATGTAAATACACATAACAACCATGTAAAAACCACCCCTTGTGCATATTTTACAATTTCTTTGTACTTATTTAGATTTTGATAATTGCTCACACACATCCCTGTTACTTTAGTACTCAAATTCAAATAAAAAAACTTTCATTTTCATCATTTTCAATTTACTAAGATTAATATTAGTTTCATTGTTATATATCATTTGTAGTTTTCTTTCTTGCTTGTCAAATAATTCCCAACCCATTAATTAAGGAACCAGTTGAAGTTGTCATTTTTCATGGTGGTTATGCCACCCAAAGAGCTTTAACCCCATTCCTCTAGGCCATGTAATATAAATTTTATTTCATTTTTGCCTGTTTAAATTTTATAAGTGTTGTGACACCTAAGTCTAAGTCTAAAGGCGAGTAACCTTGTGATCAAGTGATGGTTGGATTTTCTTTCCATCATACTTACTATGATTAATGTTAAGTTTAATAGGGAGAGTGAACTAATACTATTGTTAAGTTTACATATTTTGTCCTAATTTCCCACTTTTAGGTCACTTCCATTAAAAGGGCTTGCACATAAACCAAAACAGATGGCATAAAAACACATTAGAAACCAAAATAACAAAGTAGGGATTTGTCCCACCACACAAAAAAACTCTCATTTTTAAACAAAAAAATTACATACATACATACACAATTAATAGGTAGTTTCATTTTCTGTTGACCAAGAGACATTGTTGTGAAAGAAAGATGTGATCTCACAACGTAGATGGATTGGTCTTTATTTTAGCTTTACATTGTCGATTTGTAAAATTATAAGAATTAAGGCTAAGGAATCCCTTCTAGGGGCCCCTTGTAGTCTTGATCTCCTTTGTATAAATTGAGTGAGCATTTTCCAAGTTGGTTTCTTATTTAATAATGTGATGGTTTTTGAACAATGATTAACTTAGCATAGATAGAAATAGTATGTTGATTGGGTAAGGTCAAATAAAATTTCTCTCGGGGGAGTCTCGAGTCTCTTCCTTTGCACATATATCCTTATTCTATCCAAATGGATTTAAGAGGTTGAAAGCACTAGTGACAAGGAGCCAACCCCTCATTCTTTGAACTACATGGGGAACTCATTGTTTTGACCAAGCGATGTATGCCATATCACTCTCTTTATACCAATTGATGATCTCATACTATGAGATAAAAGGTGTGAGCTTGAATGTAATTACCTATAAAATGGTATGGTATCCTTGATTTGTCGACTTTCCAATCCCGACACCTAGGTATCTCATTAGCTAGTGATTTCCTTGTTGTAAATCAAATTAGTAGCTCACAAAATAGAATACACTTGCTGGAATAATCAACTCAAATAGACAAAGGAAGTAATACTGGAAAACAAAAATATCATACAAAATATACAAAGACGTTATTCCCATAAAATAAGCTTATCATTCAAATAACTTCAAAGCTTACAAGGGCTCCCTTACTAGGAAAATGACCCACTGACAAAATACAAAAAAATTTAGACAACACCTGAAAACCCTAGCAACTCTTGGTCTACTGTACAACCCAAAAATGTCACGCTTTTCGAGATGTATGCACCTTTCCTTAAGCAAACCAACATATACACAATTGTATCCACTGAAACCCACGTACATGTACACAAAGATTGTATGATAACCTCTGTATGACACAACCCTACTGCTGGAAATCCTTGTGGTTTCCCTTGTTCTCTCTTCTCCCTAAACTATATTGATCCCTAGATGAAAGTCCTTCTCCCCCTATCTGATATCTCCTTGAATCACAATCCTTCATGATCCAATCCTCTGTATAAAAAAACGTCTTCTCCTTCACCCTTACCATGCTTTTATAATCTTGAGTTATGACCTAACCCTAATTTCCAAAGTGATTGACGACTGAGATTAAATCTCACCTCACTTGAGATCAATGGCTAATATTTAATTCACTAATGCTAATAACTTTAACATTTCATTAAATAAACTCAAATAATTAATAAATCACTTTACTTTAATAATTCCTTTAATTAAAGTAAAGTATTAAGGTAGAATTCTTTGGATGACTTCCACATGTCTATAAAACTTCACATGTGCAGAATTACTTTCTGATGCTACAAACATCAACACTACCTCTTAGCAAGGAAGGTATTATGCACCACTCCAAGTTTTTCCCTGAAGAACACAAACTTTCCTTTAACCAGGGGTTTGGTCAAAATGTCTACAACCCACTCATCTATGGAAACATACTGAAGCTTGAATGATCCCTTCTGGATCTTGTCTCAGATCAAATGATATTTGATCTCAATATGCTTGGACCTGCCATGCAATACTGGATTCTTAGAGAGTTTGATACAACTCTGATTATCACAATATATCATTGTGGTCTCCAACTCTTGATCACATAAACTTGTAAGTAATTTGCAAATCCAAATGGCTTCATATCTAGCCATACTCGCTGCCATATACTTTACCTTTATTTAACTGAGTACTACATTATGCTTCCCCCTGAACCATGTAATCGTTGTTGATCCCAAGTTGAAGAAACACCCTAAGGTGCTCCTCCTGTCTACTTCACTCCCTACCCAATATAAGTATGAATATCACTCCAACATCACTCCATAACCTCCAAGATACCTCAAACCATAATCCACCATACCTCTCAAGTACCCGAGGACATGCTTCGTTTCTATCCAATGCACCTGCCTCGACTCAACCATGAAATGACTCAAGGTGTTCACAACAATATATATATATGGCCTAGTGTTGACCAAAAACATCAAGGACCCTATCAATTGCTTGTATACCCTGGGATCCACCAACTCTGAATATGAAGTGACAACCTTCTTCAGGTTGGTAACCATAGGTGTAGCCATCAGTCTACAATCCTCCATCCTAAATCTCCTCAAAATCTCCATTGTGTACTTCCCTTGACCAAGGAAGATCTCTCCCGATATCTTCCATACCTCTAACCCCAATAAATAATGCATCAATACAATATCCTTCATTCCGAACTTTGTAGCCAAATATGCTTTACACCCTGTTATATGCTCCTTTGCACCTATGAGAAACAAATCATCCATGTACAACACCAATATGAGTGGATCAAACCCAATAAGTATGAAGTACAAGTTAGGATCCACCTCACTCTTGGTAAAGCCAATACTTTGCAAGTATCCATCAATATTGGAATACCATGCTCCGGGTGCCTATTTGAATCTGTACAAGGATTTATTAATCCTACGCACATGAGAATCCCTCCCATGTACCTCAATTCCCTGAGGCTTCTCTATATATACTTCCTCCTCAATGACCCCATTGAGGAAAACTATCTTCACATCCATCTGGTGAATCCTCCACCTCATAACTGAAGCAATATAAATAATAACTCAAATAGAAGCATGCCTGGCAACTGGAGAAAATGTCTCCTTGTAGTCCACTCTCTCTCGATGGGAGAATCCTCTCACCACAAACCTCACCTTGAATTTATTGATGCTACCATTTGCAACATGCTTGATCTTGTAGATGTTAGAATATAATGGATGTGCTCATTTTATGATTGACAATATCTCTATTGTCACCCAACCATAGGTTGAAGCCACCCTCTAAGCACCTTAACCTTGACAGAGAATCACTCCGAAAGCAAACCCTAGGCTAGATAGCCAAACAAAGGGTAGTGCACCTTTCCACAAGGATAGCGCACCAAAAAGAGTTGATCATATAGTCCAAACCCTATCCAAGAGATATTCCAAGCCAAAATGTAACTACTAGCTGCATCGACAGTTCTCCTCCAAACCTGTGCACAAAACTGGGCACTGTAGTGCACACAAGTGTTGCTCTGCAATTCTGAGACTACCTGCCAGAATGAGAACTGGCCCCCTATATTTATACTAATTATGGCTAACTGCTTGGGCCGATTTCTCATTCTGGGTATCTTTCTATTAAGTATATTATTATTTCTTCTGGTCGACTTGTTCTCTTGGAGGCTAATAACCTAATATAAATTATCTTCTTGAGCCGACAAGTCTTCTAGGGTTATTATCCAACTCATTAGGGTTTCTTCTTGCTTCCCGGAGTATTCTATTCTTGTCAGGTTAACATGTGGAGGTAAATACCTCCCGCAACTACCATAATATCAACAATCCCTCCTAGCTAGGGAGGTATTACAGGTAATGGTCTTGAGCACAAAATGTACCATTCACCCAAAAGCATTAACATAGTCATCTAGACTATCTCCATGAGCATAATTATCACCATCGGTGTCATCAGGTGCATCATCTCTCGAAACCATACTCCATCTGAGTAATCAGACATGATGTTGGATAAGTCACTCACACCACAGAGTGATACTAGAGCCATTCTTCTAATCTGGACATATTTCCTAGAAGAGTAGATGTTCTAAACCATTTTCTGTCTGGGAAATATTTGTCCTTTAATCATTCATCTGGATGATAATCATTTACCAAACTATTGATAGTATTCAAGGTAATCGAAAAAAAATAGAACACAACTGTGTCTATCCATAGTAGTACATAACTACAATCCAGTGGTACACTACCACACCAAGTAGAAAACAAGTACTTGATCAGTAACATATAGTCACGAACAGTGGAACACATCCACCACAGTAGTATACATCTACTGTCATACAATCTTCATAACAATCATCTGATATCAACCTACAAAGAAACAATGTTATGATATAAACTGAATCAACTGGGCCAATATTTCACTCACATCTGTGAGATCTGAAAGAATATCTTCCCTCAGAGTAGAACATCAACAATGGGCTATCTCCCTTATTCTTCTCAAATAAGGAAGAATGATTGTTCTAATTTCTGAGCCTGGACCATTCCTCCGACACTAAACAAAGTGTAACCTGGAGAGAATGAATTTTCCCTAAGGAATTTAT
This sequence comes from Picea engelmannii, assembly GCA_009831015.1. Classification (NCBI taxonomy): domain Eukaryota; kingdom Viridiplantae; phylum Streptophyta; class Pinopsida; order Pinales; family Pinaceae; genus Picea; species Picea engelmannii. Next base: position 113,308 of record ML824052.1, on the reverse strand, counting down.
GTCCCTGATTGTTGAGCCTAGACCATCCCCACCCTGGGCCATTCCTCTGGAACTAAACAAAGTGCAACCTGGAGATAATGAATACACCCTAAGGAATGACTGTCCGGACCATTTCCTCTATTAACCACAAGAGGAAAAGAATGTCCTGTACCAACCTTCAAAACGAACCATTCCTCATGTTAACCATAATGAGAAATCGTTGTCCGACGAGGTGCGCCAGTATTCTTGAGTAACCCTCAAGAAGAGAGACTTCCCTAGACCACTCCCCATGTTAACCATAATGGGAATTCATTGTCAATGGTACATCAACAATCTGGACCATTTTCTGAACTAGAAAATGTTTGTCTGTCAAAAATCTCAATCCACTTTCTGAACTGGAAAGAATCTGCTCATCCTGGACCATTTTTCGAATTGAAAAATGACTATCCAATAATACATCATTGCTCCCTCCCAACCTAGGAGTCTTCTTTTTCAATAAGGAAGTCGTCTCCACGAGCTTCGGCTTGAGTACGCAAACTCTTTCATCTTGGACATAAGCTTTACCAAAATTTCTGCTTATTTTCTCATATGTGGAGATATGTATTGGAGAATCTATTTCTCCTTTCTGGACTTCATCACAGATAATTTAATGCTTGATTTCAAATGTACTTTGCTCTGGAACACTGGTTTTATTTGAAGGCTTCATGTAGCTCTGATCAATAGAGTATATTATTTTTGGAAAACTAGAACATATCCATGTGGCACTTCTTCTATCATCATGATATCTAATCTACTGAGTAATCATCCTAATACAATATCTTTGTTATAGAAAATCTTCACCACGCTTCTGTTGTGCACTGGAGGTTCGCCTCCAAGTTATCTTCTTCCATTTGCATATAAGGGTCTCTTTCTCAAAGCCTTGAGGTTGCTTTTCATACACTCTTTGTTCAATTGTTATGGAGAACATTCTTTGCATTCATCTGATGTAGAACTCCAACCCATGTATATTGCGAATGATATAATGAATTATGTAGAGGTATGTCTGGTTTACTGGAGCAAGTAATCATCATAATATTCTCCCTCCATCTGGGAGAACCTCTAGCTCTGGATCTTTCAATGCTTGTATTCATATACATTGTTCTTCATCATAACTTTCAGTTCCTTTGCTTGATTGATTTTAGTGAGTTCATGTCAGGCTGGTAATCTTGTGATTCTTAATACAATGACTAGTTATTATGGCTTCTCTTCCTTTCTTGGAATCTTCATGTTCTTCCTGATGTGCTTCTTTGGTTCTTGGGTTCATGGAGTTTCTTATAGATTCCATTCCCTAAAGATTCCATTTCTTTCTTTCATCATAGGATCATGGATCTGGATGGAAAATCAGAGATACTTTAAGGCTTCTCTTCGAAGAAGACTTCTGAACACATACTGCTTTCCATGTCTACTACCATGGATATATACTTCATAATCTTCAATGGATCATAGGATTATCTTCGTCCTAATCATTGCTTCATGTATGAATGCATGCTCTTCCTTTAGGTGATATATAACCGGCTCCCTCCATCTAGGAGAGTCCACACTTCTGTCTGCATCCTTATTCCCTTCTGCAAAGTGTTATAAGTCTTTCTCCAATTTCTTTCTGTCTTTGATTCTTCTAAGTCTCTTTGGGATTGATCCTGATTTCATCTTATGTTGTAATAGCTTCCACGTGATTTGTTGATGTATTTCATCCATTTGTGTGTTTTATCTAACTTGTATAATGATAGCAATCCTTACCTTGTCGTTCCTCCATAGGTATATTTCTTCTTGGAACACAATATCTTCTAAGAGATAGATATACAATATGTGTGTAGAGACTATGCAAACAAGATATGTACCAGAACTAAGAAGAGTATTGTTACCTTAATAAGAAGAAGTCTCTTTCATCCTACTTAGTCTTCTTTGTAGGTTCCTTTTCTTTGGAAACTGATGCTTTGTGTGTCCCCTTCCTTTTCTTTATCTCAGGACAATGATTCTTGTAGTGACCATACTTTCGACAGTTGAAGCATTGTATTTCTGAAATGTCTTTCTCTTGATTCGGCTTTCTCCTTGAGTCAAATTTCCTTTTGTTCTTGAAATTCTTGAATCTTGCTATGAAGGCTTGATCATCGTACTTATTTTGGGGTTTCTCTTTTGCACTGATCCTAGATTCTTCTTGAGCACAACAAGTCTAAAGTTCTTCAAATGTAGGATACTCCTTCCTTGTGTTCATGCTTGTGGCAAATGCATCCCACGTCTTGGGAAGACCATTGAGTACTATGTTTACCAATTCCTTCTCTGAGATGATCTCTTCAATAGCTTGCAGTTGATCTCTTAACTGAGAGATTCTCACAAAAATATGATGTTATGTTTTCCTCATCATTCATCTTCATGTCACAGAGCTCATTCTTTAGACTCATAATTTGTCCATTGTTTCTGACCAAGAAGAGATTTGTTAGGGCATCGTACATCTTCTTCAATGATTCAAGATGGGAGATGTAGGGTATCAAGTGGTTTTTTATAGATTCCACTATGATGCTCATAACATTGTTGTCATCATCTTTGAACTTCTCCATAACTGCAATGTTATGTGGTTCCTTCTCTTTTCCTTCTTCAAACACTGGTTCCACAATCTTTCCTTTCACGATATTCAACACTTTAATTTTGGCAAGGATGAGGTCGATCCTTGTCTTCCATGCTCTGAAGTTAGAAACTCCACCTAACTTGTTCTTTGACTTCATGGAGTAAGTCACGACTGCTTTGATTTGGTCAACCCTAGATTTGACCAAAAACTGAAACTTGACGTCTTGGCTTGCTAAGAGTATCAGGAGATGTGCTAGGCTAGGGTGCACTGATCTGTCCAAAAATTAGGTCAATCCCTTCACTTAAGGTGACTCAATGAGAGGATTAGGGTTTATGAAACTGCACTTTCTAGTAACCCTAGCAGCAGTGCTATGGTGACTGCTCCTGCTAGAAACCCTAGCGACAGTTCTTCAACAAGCTCAATATCCTTATGGCTATGTTTCCTTCTAGCAGTTAGACTAAATGAAGGAGGTGTGGGCCCATAACCTGTTAGAATATAATGTATGTGCTTGTTTTACCATTGACAATATCTCTATTGTCACCCAACCATAGGCTGAAGCCACCCTCCGACCACCTTAACCTTGACAAAGAATCACTCTGGAAGCAAACCCTAGGCTAGATATCCAAACAGAGGGTATCACACCTTTCCCCAAGGATAACGCACCAACAAGAGCTGACTAGATATTCCAAACCCTAGCCAAGAGATATTCCAAGACAAAACGTAACTACTAGCTGCAATAGCTGCACCGACAGTTCTCCTCCAAACCTGCGCACAAAACTGGGCACTGCAGTGCGCACAAGTGCTGCTCTGCAATTATGAGACTGTCTGGCTTTATGAAAACTGACCTCCTGTATTTATACTAATTCTTGTTAACTGCCTGGGCCGACTTTTCATTCTAGGTATTTGTCTATTCAGTATATTATTATTTCTTCTGGTCGACTTCTTCTCTTGGAGGCTAATAACCTAATATAAATTATCTTCTTGAGCCGACAAATCTTCTAGGGTTATTAGCCAATTCATTAGGGTTTCTTCTTGCTTCCCAGAGTATTCTATTCTCGTCAGGTTTACACGTGGAGGTAAATACCTCTCCTAGCTACCATAATATCATCAGTAGAGCCACCTAGAAATCACAACTGACTTCCCCTCCAGTCTCGACACTATGTCCCAAACAACATTCCTCATGATAGAGGTGTACTCCTCCACTATGACATTCTACCAAACATGTTGATCTACTACTTGCTCAAAGATGGAAGGCTCATCATCAATGATGCTACTCATAAGCGCCATATAGTTTGAAAACTTCCTCGGAGGCTTGTTCTCCCTGACTGCACTCTTAGGAGCCTCCTCCTTCTCCTAAGCATCCATCAATGTTAGCTCATACCAACTAGGTCTCCTGACATAACTAGAAGGGGATGAATCCCTCTTCCCATCTGAAGGCTGACTCCCCATACTAGAATTATATGAACTCTATTCACCCTTCAGAGCCTCTTTCTCCTCGTCCTCTATCACTGACATCGATCCATGATCCAAGATCCCCTTAGATCCACCTACAAGATTTCCATGCAACCTATATACCTTTCCCTCTTTGACACTGAGAACTCGAACTGAGTCTATGTCAAATCCATTTGGTTGAATAAGAACCTAACCATACTCGAAAGAGATGGTGTATCCATTGTCCTCCATTGCCAAAACTGAGAGAAACATATCTTCCACCTCTAGAGAAACTTCTGACTCCAGCTGGAACTTGACTGTCCCAACTCCCTCTACATCACACTTGGCATTGGTTGCAAGCTCCACATGCAAATATAAGTCAGTCTCTGACAAAATGGTGAATAGCTCCCATGTTTTTTTCATATGACGAGATGCTCCACTATCCAAGTACCACACACTCCTAATGGTTGTGCTAGTAAAAATGCAAGAAACTAGTGAGAAATCCTTCTCAAACTTTGTTGCAAACTCATCTAGTTACGTCTCTGCTGATGGTGTTGTCTACACCTTTCTTCTTCCCTTTTTCTTATTTGGACACTAAGGTGCATAATTTCCATTCTTATGACATGTGAAGCACTTGGTTTTACATAAGTACTTCTTCTTCCATGATTGTGATGCTCCTCCATCGTTGTTACCCTTCTTGCTAGAACCCTTTCCTTTTACCTTCATTGTCTTATTGACAACGGAAAATTTCTCATCACTACTTCCCTACTTGCTACTTTTAGACTCCTCCTGAGTCTCTTCCTAAAACAATTGTCCCAAATCCTTTTCCAATCTGAGAGTTCTTCTTGAGAAAATAATCCCTTGAAAAATGGTTCCCGATACTTGAGAAAACGATTCAATGCCATAGTAACTAGCTCCATGTCATCCAATTTATCCCCTACAACTGCAAATGGATCACGTACTTGAGTGATCCTCATGAAGTAGATGGTAACATTGTTAGATTTAGACATTTGCACATATCTGATTTTATTTATCAATACCATCTTCCTATTCATGTTATTTCTCTAGAATAATCCTACCAAGGCATTAAACATATCCTTGGTCATATTCTTCTTAGATAAGTGAGGAATTAGATGATCCTTCATTGAATCCAAGATTACTCTCTGGGATTTGATCTCCTTCTTCTCGTGAACTACCAAATCTTGCAGATCTGTCAGTGGAACGACTACTTTGTCCACTATCTCCCAAAGGTCATACTCCTTTAGAGATAAAGTGACTCTTGTTTTCTAAGATAGGAATTTGGATGCTCCATCCAATCTGTCTTCAACTCTCATACTTTCTACTGCCATCCCTTAGATATGATAATCTTCCCTAGAAATAACCTATTGTTGAAACTACCCATGTACTGACCTGTACGATCTTGTACGTGCTCGTCCCTACTGAAACCCACGTATGTATGCTACTTTATTTAAGAAAACCCACGTATGTATGCGCTTGTTCTTACTACAATCTGTGCACATCTCCGTATGAATATAAAAAACAAGTTCTACATATGTACAATCATTTCCCTGAAACCCAACCCTTGATTTCTAATTGTTGGTTATAGATCTGCTAAGATGTCCTTGCAGATCTGATATATCTATTGAGATCTATTTGCAAATCTCATAGATTTGAAATTTGGTTTCCTCTCAGAGTGAGAGCTCTGATACCATGTTGACTTTCCAATCCCGACACCTAGGTGTCTTGTTATCTAGTGATTTCCTTACTATAAATCAAATTAGTAGCTCACAAAATAGAATACACTTGATGGAATCATCAACTTGAACAAATAGGGGAAGAAATACTGGAAAACAAAAATATCATACATAATACACAAAGATATTTTGCCCATCAACTAAGCTTATCATTCAAATAATTTCAAATCTTACAAGGGATCCCTTACTGGGAAAATGTTCCACAGAGAAAATACAAAAAAAATTAGACAACACCTACAAACCCTAGCAACTCCTAGTCTATTGTACGACCCCGAAATTTCACACTTTTTGAGATATACACGCCTTTCCTTAAGTAAACTTGCGTATAAGCACTTGTCTCCATTGAAACTTATGTACACACGCACAAAGATTGTATGACAAGGTATTTATAGAGAAACCATGTTGCTACGACTCTAATATGTTAGAACTCCTTGCGGATTCCCCTGTTCTCTCTTCTCCCTGACCTGTATTGATCCCTAGATGAAAGTCCTTCTCCATCTATCTACAATCTCCTTGAATCACAGTCCTTTGTGATCCAACCCTATGTATCAAAAAGTGTCTCCTCCTTCACCCTTGCCATGCTTTTATAATCTCGATTTATTACCTAACTTTAATCTCCAAAGTGATTGACCACTGAGATTAAATCTCACCTCACTTGAGATCAAAGACTAAGATTTATTTCACTAATTCTAATAACTTTAGCATTTCATTAAATAAACCAACTAATTAATAAAAACACTTTACTTTAATAATCCTTTTAATTAAAGTAAAATATCAAGGTAGAAGGATTTTGACGACCTCCACATGTCTAAAAACTTAGGCCTATGTGGAAGTCCCTGTCTAATGCTACAAACATCAACATGATTGCATAATTAACCAAGATAAAATTTATATGGTTAATGTGTCGACTTTATGTTAGTCCTCTGAAAACTTACCAAACTGATTGAAACAACTGAACAAATGACCATTCTAAACTTTTCACCTTCATAAATTTAATTTCTAGCTCTCAATTTGCTCTGGAAACAATGAAAAAATCTTTAGGAAATTAAAATTTTCATTTTTTAAAGTATTTTCTAACCCTTTTAGTCATTTGTTTTATGGCTATAACATACTATTACTAAGCTAGCTTCAACCTCTAAATTTAAGAAATATAACCTAGCTTGACTTTTACCTTGGTCAATGCTCTTTCTAGGTTGTTTCGGGCTCACTTTCAAGCTTATTTTGGTGTGGACAACTTGTTGTTCACATATATTATTTTTTATTCAGAGTTTCCATTTATATTCAAATATATTGTTGTAAATGTTATTTGCTAAATTGACTCAATTTTGGTGCACAATTGCATAAGAAAATCATTATTTAAGTTGTCATAGACATCATTGGACCCCATGAGTTAGTTTAGTTTAGTTTTCCAAGCTTATAAGGGAGCAAACAACTTTCTATTCGCTACGATTAGATTGTTGGTCTAAAAAAAAACAAGCTTATCATTCACATCCACTGCACACATTCACACCTCTTGACCTTTTCGACTCTCCAATGAGTTAAGGGAGGAAAATAATTGAGTTGGGTGGTCCAAAGAGGGATTGCATGAAAGTCACTCACCTCTCCTTCCCTCTTAATCGCCATGGGCATAGGACCATCCAAGGTGTAGGTAATCTCTACCTTGTGCCGAGATATCAAAGAGGTTGTAACTGGCTCGACTATCAAACAAGTAGACTCTACCTCAATAGATGGATTTTACTTATAACATGGGGGATCACCTTGGGTTTCTCCATCAAAGTAAGCCTAAACCATGGTTTTGTTTACCACTTCCTCCTCAACCTACCTTGGTGGTTTAACCTTCTCTACTTGAGGAAAAATATTTAGAATACTTAATCCTTGTAAGACAAGCTAAAAAGAGGGAAGATGTGTATGATCAAACAAACTAGCATTCCTAACCAACCAAATGCCCCAAGAAATAATTGGAGGAAAGGTTCTAAAGTTCTTTGTTGCACAAATTCCTTAAGCATTCTTTCACAATGATTCCAAACCAAACAATTTTTAATCCTCACACTTTCAAATTCTTTATAGACTTGTAAAGAGTAAGCATATGTCAACAAAAGATGACTTATTTATCCCTCATTGCATAGAGGATGCCTACTAGGACCTCACTAACTTCGTTTTTGCAAATTATCCCAAGTCAAAACCTTGTTGAATAGAGCTAACCACATGAAGATGCAAGATTTGGAAGGGTATTTGAATTTCCATACCATTTTCCACCACTAGACAGAGTTTCTTTATATCTCATTTGAACTTAAGACCTAATAGCCTGCATTTCAGGTATATTCCGTAATAAGGGCCTTTGTCCAGATAATCTTATCCTTCTTGTATGAAATTCTTACATGAATAGATTTTAAGCTTGCCACAAAATCCTCCCACACCAGAGTATAATTTCCCCTAAATTCTAATCTTTCGCTTGAGATCCATTTCTAACTCCAAATAGAAGCAAGACTAGCTTCTACTAGTTGTCCTAGTATATAAAAATATATGTGTCTCAAAGCTTGAAGCATATGACCATGTAGCCTAAAATCCAAGATACACCCTACCTAGGGACCCTCTTCTAATCTTACTCTTTGACCTTTCCAACCCTCCATAAAATCTCTTCTCCAACTACAGAGAAATCCAATATAGTTGCTTTCTAAATAACAGACACATTATGCACATTCTTCATAGACTTCTTGACCTACTCAACTGTATTAGGAAAAATGTACTTTTGAGAGACAACATGACATCGAATACCTTTGCCTTCAATGAGTCTCCACACATCATTGGCTACTAAATCCTTGGATAAAATAAATATGTTATTCAAGTCCCATCCGCCTAACACTTTGGAAACAACCAATCTTTTCCATTTTAATAGTGGAATGCCCCTCTTTTCACTATCATGACCAAAGGAACCCGAAACAAATCCTTCTTAATATATCTAGAATACATTTTGGAATCCAAGATAAGGACATCCAATATACTAGTATTTCCTCTAGAACAACCTTAACCAAAACCAATCTCCCACCCCTAGAAAGCCACTAATGACACCAAACATTTATCATTTTTTCTACTTTTGCAACCAACCAAAGCCAATATTTCTTGAGGTAAGTGTTAAGTTTAAGAAAAAAACTTAAATACATAAATCCCTCATCCAACTCAACTTGATTAAAGGGTAAATTTTCATTGAAATAATCCTTGTCTTCATCTATAACCCCCATATAATAAATAAATAAAATTACTAGCTTTTATCAAGATCCTAGTGGCCCTACATTAGAGGTCTAATACCTGATGTAACTTATATGCATCCTTGAACTTGACCCATCAGAAAATATTGAAATATTTGTTGGACAACTGAGAGGGGGGGTGAATCAGTTGTTACCGTGCTTAAACAATTATGATTATTTTAAACTCTTTGCAGAGCACTTAATGACAATCACAATAATGCAGGGAGGTAAGCAATAGAACATTTGACATCATTCACACATATGAAATATATAGAGACAAATATTTCCTGAGGAAACCCATAAAGGGTAAAAACCTCTTCTTCTTGGTATGATAAGTAATCTTTACATTCTATACATTATCATACATATGAGCTCCAACTCATTGTGAGGCTACAACCTCTGTTTTGCAAGTTGCAACTTGCTGAGAGCACCAACACTTTGTTTTCTCTAGCACCTACTAGAAGGAAGCACCAACTCCCTGGTTTCTCTAGCACCCACTAGAAGGAAGCACCAACTCCCTGGTTTCTCTAGTGCCCACTAGAAGGAAGCAACAACTCCCTAACTGTTCCAGCACCAACTGGATGGAAGCACCAACTTCCAGTCACACAGACACCAACCTGTAAAAAAGAGAACAATAGTTCTCCCTTGCACCACCCTGCCACCCTGGTTTCTCTAGTTGCAACCAGATGGAAGCTACAAATCCCTATGTTCAAGCACCCACTTGAACCTCTGAAGACAACAATTCTCCCTAGCACCTCCCTACCACCCTGCAATGTAAATCTTTGCTACTAAAACTTATTACAGTGATATAATTTTCATCAATGGCTTACCAGTCTCATCATTGTTCTGCTACATTGCCCTGCACTGTCTGCCTCACCATATTCCTACACACATGCCTTGCGCTTTCTGTTCTTCTACCTTTTATGCTTTGTGCGCCATCTCCATTCAATGCACCATTCCTCTTCTGTGTATTTTAGCTGCTACACACCACCTCCTTCTACACGCCTGAATCACTCTCAACATCAGCCCATCTCTTCTTTGTTCTGTGTTTTTATACTCTCTGTGCATCTTCTACATCCTCTATTCACAATGCTTCTGCATGCTTTCCCCATGTCGAGTGCTCTGCCTAATCATCATTGCAACTCTTCAGCTTCTCTGGCAGTTATGCCCATGCGTCCATCATCACTGGGTGTTATGTCGATATTCCTTAGCCTCTCTAGCAGTCAAGACTCTTTGTCTTCTCTGTCATAGTCGAGCTCATTCCCTATGTTGCAGTTCCAACGGTCCTACATCTGTCAATAGCCTCTATGAACAGTCTTCATGCCACTGGAATATGCCTCGAGACTCTTCATCTTCTCTGGCGATCACCCTGAAGTCTCTTCGAGTCCTCTCGCAGAAACCATTAGTCCTTTTTCGCAGTTACACTATGAACCTCCAAGAAAACGCATCAGCAACTGAATCGCCAACCGTCCAAGAGTCATGATTCAATTCTGCTAATTGAATCGTAATTGATCAGTTAATCATGAAGAGAAACAATAACCCTTTGATCATATTCCTGATTAACCTGCACCGTTGGATTATAAATGATGGGTCTCACACTTACTCCATATGCCCACTGTTTGTGACCACGGGCCTAAATAAAATGCCTTTCACATTTTTCATTTCGGCATTTCACATTTTTGCATGTCCCAAATTCCTGTTGCGAGGCATCTCAACTCTCAAAGTTGCGATCTCCGAAACTCCATGTCGCAATTTCACATTTCGGCATTTCGCGATTTCTCATGTCGTGAATTCCTATTGCGAGGCATCTCGACTCTCCAAGTCATGATCTCCGAAATGGAGATTAGCTTCGTGATAGCTCCTCCCTTGAGCCTTCGTCGATGTGACCATAGGTTTTGACCAAGGGCCAATTCTGAACATGCATTTCACATTTCGCGTTTTAGGGATTCTATGAAGAGTCATCTCGACTCTCCATGTCCCAAACTCTGAAATGGAGCTTGTCTCTTTGAGCTCTTCTCTACAACTCTTCGACGATGTGACCACCGACGGTGACCAAGTGCTTTCACAATTTTGCATTTTGACATTCCTATGATGAAGGGTCTCAACACTCCAAGTCGCGATCAATGAAATGGAGCTTGGTTGCACTAGCTCCTTCCTCCATCTTCCGTAGATGTGACCACTGGTTGTGACCACAGCCTTATTCGAAAACACATTTCGGCATTTTAGCATTTCGGCATTCCTGTGGTGAAGTGTTTCGACACTCCAACTCCTGGTATCCGAAACCTACACCAAAAGGTGTTTTCGCATTTCGGCATTTCGACATTCCCGTGGTGAAGTGTTTCGACACTCCAAATCCCGGTATCTGAAACTCCGAAATGGAGTCAGATCAACAGTCTGGTATTTTGGCATTTCGCATTTTGCAACTTCGGGACTCCTGTGATGAAGAGTCTCGACTCTTGACTCCTCCAACTCCCAGTATATGAAACTCCAAAATGGAGTCTTTGTTGATGTGCATGTTTTGGGATTTTGGCGTTTCGCATTTCGCAACTTTGAGACTCCTGTGATGAAGAATCTTGACTCTTAACTCCTCCAACTCCTGGTATCTAAAACTCCAAAATGGAGTCAGATCAACGGTGCACGATCTCCCTTTGATCAATGACTTAGATTAAATCGTGGTTTCACATTTCGCAATTTCGAGAGGTTAGAGCACCTCCTTCCTTTGACTTTCCAGTCAACAAAATGTTGATCTGTGACCACGTGTCCTACCCGAATATGGATGGTCCTCCTGCTTTTAGGATTTTGTAAGCCCTCTTATCCTAGCACTTTAAAAAACGTGCAGGTTCTCCTGGATCCAACAATGGTCGGACCCTGCGCTCGGATCTAACACCCGAGATTTGTCCTCCATCTTTGCGCTCCTCCTGTCTGGATTCAAATCTGATGGTCATCGGGAATTCTAAATGGGATCCAACGATCATTGTTTCTCTTCATTGTTACGCCATTATCCCTGCACTGTTGGTCATGATCTTTTCAATCAATGACAAACACGCATACTCTGCACTATCTCTTCTGATCTTATGGAGCTTGCTCTGTTGCATCTTCCCAAAATACTTCTGATGCCCACCTAGCACATTCTTCCTGTACTTAAGCCATCGTCGTTGTTGTACTTGCTGTTAGCACTAAAAAAAAACACCGGCATTTTTGAAGGAAAGATGCCTAATCTTGCAGGGAAAATTTGACTTTCTTCCCGAGCTCCAAATGCAGATCTGAAAGCACCATTGGAAATTTTAGGATTTGTAGATGTCGATCGACTATTTAAACATGAAAAACAGACTCTCCATGACCGAGAAAATTGATTTTGAAAAAAATTGCACTTTCACCTGCGCAGAAGGCAGAATTATGGCTAGTTAGCTGTGGAAAGTGGCGACTTTCCACAGCGCAGGAGCAAATTTTTTAGGCAAGTGCGTTGTTGAAAGCTGTCAAGGCCAGAATAGCCAAATTTTTTCCCAGATCAAGAATTTTTGGGTTTGAATGGTTTGAATCCTTCTTCAATAAGCTGGTTATGAATTACCAAATCAAAATCTGAAGGCCATTCTTGGAGATGAAAGTCAAAAGGGCATTTTTTGACTAGATTTAGTGATTTTCAAGGGAAAAATGATAGGGATTTTTGGCACACATCATCAAATTCGAATTCCACTTTCAAAGGAATAGATCAAAGAGCCTTGGAAGGCTATGATACACTTCATCAACTTTCAACCAATGTTTGAAGACCAAGAGATAGAGGTTGACCTCATCTTGAGGATCTCTCCTTATCTTTTGTGAATTAGTTTTGACTTTCTATTTTTAGAATATCAGATCCATTGTTTTAGGATCTGAAACTGATTGTAAGAGGCTATAAAGCCAAATACATTTGGAGCTCTAAAGGGTTCGACTCTGAATACTATGATGTTGCCTCTGTAATATACAAACTTATTCTTATTTTATGAAAAATTTCAAGCTTCTTTCAGTTGGGTGGTCAGATTTTCTTCTTCTGTTTGCTTATAGTTTATGAGTGAAAGTTCTTTGCTGATGCTCATTCAATTTTGCAGTGATTGTCATCTCACTGTTAATTGTTTTAGTTGATGATCATAATCTATTTCCTCGGTTATTAAACCCATTGTACTTGTTGGTATGAAGTGTAATCTGGTGTAATAGTTGATTTCTTCCCTCATTTAATCAAACCTTGTCTGACTACATGACTAGAAAGCCTTGTGAGATTTCGTATTTCTAGACAGTCTTGAAACCACAGTCCAGCCCTTGCATATTCATTTTGATCCACAAAACCACATCAAATATTAAGAAAATATTTCCAAAAAGAGTTAGTTACCAGGCATCTCCGACTTACAGCCTAGGAGAGTTTCCTGGAGAGATAACAAATTGGCGTCGTTGCCGGGGAGCGAGTTCAGAAGCTTATCTTCCTGGGAGAACGACAAGCAGATCTATTTCTTGATGATAGACAAGGAATATACACTATCAGGTTGTAATCATCTATCTGGCGACTCTATGAAGGACGAATTCGGTGGAGACTCCACAATATTCAGATGTCAAAGGCATTTGCTTCTCTTTTGGCTCGGAGGTTTGCACCTCTCGACTTCTCTTCAGTTCCTGGTTTCCCACATCCAATACCTGATATGTCAGAATGGGGAGATTTTCTACCTGTCTTTCGAGAGGAGAAAGATGATAATCCTGCAGAACACCTCCTCAAGTTTCATGAATGCATGGAGCTATTAAATCTGCAGCATGAAGATGTTTGTATGAAGATGTTTATGTACTCATTGTATGGTGATGCACGTAAGTGGTATTTCTCTTTACCCTCTTCAAGTATTTCGTCTTTGAAAGACTTTCACAAAGCATTCAATCAACGCTGCAAAAAGTTCTTTCCAGATGAGCTTTTATTTGATAATTGTTGTGAAGAATTTAACTTGCATAACAAGGCTGAAGATGTAAAGAGGGAAGGATCTCTCCATCACATTTCTAATGATCTTCATGATACTGTAACTTCTCATCAAGATGAACCACAAACGAATGATAAAGGAACTGGAGATTCTTCTATTAATCATACTTCTGATTTTCATCAATCTGAAGAATTTGTTTCTTTAGTTATCCATCATAAGGATCATTTTATCTCTAAGGTTTATGAAGGTTTGGTTACTTCTGAAAGTTCAATTGTCCACCAAAGAGATGATCAGAAATGTATGTCTGCTGTGGTTATTGATCTTCATGAAGAGTATGCTGCTGAAGTGAATACTATCCATTATGATCAGGAGATTAGTAATCCACATCGTGACAACTATAGTGATGTTTTTGTTATTGGATCAAATGCATCTATTGACTCATGTTGTCTTGAAGATGAGATTGTTTCCTTTGAAAGATGGAAAAATGTTGAGAAAATTAACAAGACAACAAGTGACAATCTCAGATCTACAGAAGATGACGAGGGCAGCCCACATTTTTCAGACTTGCAGACAAAGGCAAATTGCAGCACTTGTGAAGAGAGTGATGGTGGCGAGGAACTGAACTGTCCAGATCAGCAGTCTATTGTACATGTTTCTCCAACAGATCTCGAGCAGCCTGCATTCAACAATGTGATTAGTAAAGGTA
>ML824052.1:64336-87102 GCA_009831015.1 Picea engelmannii | reverse complement strand
GCGCATGTTTTCTTCAATGTTGTTCCTCCTGTGCTTTTACGTCCAAATCCCCAAATTCTGCATATCCTGCCATTTCTGTTGTTGCCATCAAAGACAACAATCATCAACACGCATTCGTTGCTTGTTCAATATTTTCCAACAGAATGTACCAAGGGGAATTGGTGCAACAGTATTTGACAAGCTTGAAGCAGAGTTGGCAAAGGCTTTAATGTCCTTGCCTGCTACCAAAGGATTTGATATTGGCAGTGGGTTTGCAGGAACTCTAATTACTGGCAGTGAGCACATAATGATCAACAGTCATCCAGACACTGATGATGCAACAACTTATGAAAATCCTGATGAAGAAGCTGTAGTGATGATTGAAGAATCCCCTACTACTGTTGCTATGCTTTCAAGTCCTGCTGCTGATGACTATGGTCATGGTTCTTCTTCTTGGAGCATGGATTGCTCTACGATAGTGAAAGTCAGAACAATACATATAAGCTCTGCTATTTTGGCAGCAAAGAGTCCTTTCTTTTACAAACTTTTTTCAAATGGCATGCGGGAGTCAGAACAACAGGATGTCACTCTACGTATAAGTGCCTCAGAAGAAGCAGCTCTGATGGAGCTACTAAACTTCATGTACAGTGCAACAGTAACAACAAATACTGCTTCTGCATTGCTCGATGTTTTAAATAGCTGCAGATAAATTTGAGGTGGCTTCTTGTATGCGTCATTGCAGCAGGTCATTAAGGAATGTACCTATGACACCAGAATCTGCATTACTGTATCTAGAACTTCCCTCTAGTGTTCTGATGGCAGATGCAGTTCAACCACTAACTGATGCAGCTAAGCAATATCTAGCCAAGCAGTTTAAAGATATTACAAAGTTCCAAGATGATGTTATGGCTCTGCCATTGGCAGGTGTGGAGGCAGTCTTATCCAATGATGAATTGCAAGTGGCTTCAGAAAATGCAGTCTATGATTTTGTGTTGAAATGGGCAAGGGCACATTATCCCAAAATGGAAGAGAGAAGGGAAATTTTGGGAAGTCGACTTGGTCGCTTGATTCGTTTCCCAAACATGTCAAGCCGAGAGCTCAAGAAAGTACTCACTTGTAATGATTTTGATCATGAGCTTGCATCAAAAGTCGTATTGGATACACTTTTCTTAAAAGAAGAGACACCCCACAGGCAGAGGTCTTTGGCTGCCGAAGAAACTTCACACAAGAGGTTTAGTGAAAGAGCTCACATTCTCTTTAAGAGTTCTGTCGACTACTAGTTCAGATAGCTGGAAATTACTTAAGGGACGAGAGGGTGTTCATCTTTTGATATCCTTACTGGGATTATCCACTGAACAACAACAAGAATATGTTGTTGCTTTGCTTTCTATTTTATCTATGGAAGTTGACAGCTGTTGGTGAAATACCTCCTCTTGTGCAACTGTTGGAAACAGGCTCTGTTAAAGCAAAAGAAGCTGCTGCATTTGTATTGAGAAATTTGTCCTGTCATAGTGAAGATATTTGTGCTTGTGTCCAGAGTACAGAATTTGTTCCAGCACTCTTACACCTACTAGAAAATACAGATATCAAAGTTCCAAAAAACTGCTGCAGAGGCCCTTAGGCACCTTATTTGGGAAGCAGATCCTAGTATTTTATATCAGTTGGGGGTTTTGCTTTTGGGAGATCATCCAGAATAAAAAATGCATGTACTTGAGGTGTGTGGCTGTTTTCTTTCACTTACATCTCATAGAGACCTTCTGCATGAGAGAACTGCTGCTAACAGTTTCGATTTTTGGGTAAGTTTATGTTTTCGGTGGTTTAGGCGAGCCCGTGTGTGTGCTCATTAACCACCGAAAAGGCTGAATGACTCCATGGCCCAATACTAAAGGCACAAGGTCTTCTAGGTTCTTGGACACCTCACAGGGAGGTATCCATCCCAGTTGGAGCCAGTGTTAGCACTAAAAAAAAACACTGGCATTTTTGAAGGAAAGATGCCTAATATTGCAGGGAAAATTTGACTTGCTTCCTGAGCTCCAAATGCATATCTGAAAGCACCATTGGAAAGGTCAGGATTTGTAGATGTCGATCGACTATTTAAACATGCAAAACAGACTCTCCATGACCGAGAAAATTGATTTTGAAAAAAATTGCACTTTCACCAGCGCAGAAGGCAGAATTATGGCTAGTTAGCTGTGGAAAGTGGCGACTTTCCACAGCGCAGGAGAAAATTTTTCAGGCAAGTGCGCTGTTGAAAGCTGTCAAGGCCAGAATAGCCAAATTTTTGCCCAGATCAAGAATTTTTTGGTTTGAATGGTTTGAATCCTTCTTCAATAAGCTGGTTATGAATTACCAAATCAAAATCTGAAGGCCATTCTTGGAGATGAAAGTCAAAAGGGCATTTTTTGACTAGATTTAGTGATTTTCAAGGGCAAAATGATAGGGATTTTTGGCACACATCATCAAATTCGAATTCCACTTTCAAAGGAACAGATCAAAGAGCCTTGGAAGGCTAGGCTACACTTCATCAACTTTCAACCAATGTTTGAAGACCAAGAGATAGAGGTTGACCTCATCTTGAGGATCTCTCCTCATCTTTTGTGAATTAGTTTTGACTTTCTATTTTTAGAATATCAGATCCATTGTTTTAGGATCTGAAACTGATTGTAAGAGGCTATAAAGCCAAAGACATTTGGAGCTCTAAAGGGTTCGACTCTGAATACTATGATGTTGCCTCTGTAATATACAGACTTATTCTTATTTTATGAAAAATTTCAAGCTTCTTTCAGTTGGGTGGTCAGATTTTCTTCTTCTATTTTCTTATAGTTTATGAGTGAAAGTTCTTTGCTGATGCTCATTCAATTTTGCAGTGACTGTCATCTCACTGTTAATTGTTTTAGTTGATGATCATAATCTATTTCCTCG
Organism: Picea engelmannii; assembly: GCA_009831015.1. Taxonomy (NCBI): domain Eukaryota; kingdom Viridiplantae; phylum Streptophyta; class Pinopsida; order Pinales; family Pinaceae; genus Picea; species Picea engelmannii. The sequence continues at coordinate 84,201 of ML824052.1, read as the reverse complement.
GTTATTAAACCCATTGTACTTGTTGGCATGAAGTGTAATCTGGTGTAATAGCTGATTTCTTCCCTCATTTAATCAAACCTTGTCTGACTGCATGACTAGAAATCCTTGTGAGATTTTTTATTTCTAGACAGTCTTGAAACCACAGTCCAGCCCTTGGATATTCATTTTGATCCACAAAACCACATCAAATATTAAGAAAATATTTCCAAAAAGAGTTAGTTACCAGGCATCTCTGACTTACAGCCTAGGAGAGTTTCCTGGAGAGATAACACTTGCCATCAATGACAAGAATACGCTGCCTATAAAACATGCCAACAATATTATCAACAAACAATAAGTGGGAAAAGTAATAGGTTCCCCCCTACTTTTACTTGCTTGAAAGTACCTGTTTTCTTTGTCTCAATTAGAACTATGCTTAATCCTTCAACTACAATAGGGAAAAACAATGGAGATAAAGGAAAACCTTGTCTAAGCCCCCTTCGAGGTTTGCAAAAAGTCAATCAATATTATTTATTTTTATGTCTAACAATGGATGTTGCCATTAATATTCAATATAACTAATGGTTCAAGTTTTAAGTTGAGTTTCTTAAGTTAGAATTTGAATCAATACCACCATGTAAAAATTATGATGAAAATACTAGATATGCAATCATGTCACATTTTGCTAATCATTTCCCAAACACTATAGGATCTCCATATCATGTGAGTTCTCAATTCTAGAAAGGATTCATAGTTGAATTACCTTTGGCTCCACCAACAATAATCAATGATGAAAGCATGCTCAACATAGAGAAATATTATGCAGATATAGATCTACATCTAGCATATGAGCACCATGATCTTCTTGATGACATGGATGATGTGGAAATCCATAATCTCTAGAATTGTATGGAAGACTAAAGGTGGAAATACATTAAGCCTAAGCTCAGTCACGAGGAAGCTATGTCATCCCTTCGTGTTGAATATTGTTGATGTTTGTAGCATCAGAGAGGTACTTCCGCATAGGTCTAAGTGTCTAGACACATGGAAGTCATCCAAATCCTTCAACCTTAGTAATTTAGTTCAATTAAAAGAATGATTAAAGTAAAGTGATTTTATAATTAAAGTGAGTTTAATTTATTGAAATTCTAAAGTTATTAACATTAGTGAATTAAATGAATCTTAGCCATTTATCTCAAGTGAAGTGATATTTAATATCAACTGTAATCACTTTGGATATTAGGGTTATGTTTGATTAGGTCGTAACTCAAGATTATAAAAGAAAGGCTAAGTGAAGGGGAGAGATAAACAAGAGACAGATCTATTGGAGTCAGTGATTCATAGAGAGAGAAAAGATGGAATTTTTCTCAATGTGATATTAGTAAGGGTGAAGGACTTTAACCTAGAGATCAGTTCAGTCCAAAGGGGAAGGAAGCAACATCAGACAAATTTGGTAGTAAGGACAGATCTAGGAAGTAGAGGAGCAATAGGGATATCTGTAGATCAAGCCGTACAGAGCCAAAAAAAACATTGTACACAACAGAGAGGAGCCTAGGGCACATACACATGTGTCACACAGGTGCAGAAGGGCACGTACATACACACCACATATGTGCAGCAAGGTGCATACATAGGCATCGAACTAGTTGTTGGGAGCATGTACATACATGCAATGGAAAAGGTACATGCACATACATACACACTATATAGGCAATCAAAGGCTAGTAATATCGTAAAGGACGCCAGTGTAGGGCAGTAAAAAAATGATATAGTTGTTGCGTTGCAGGTGTTTGCTGTGTTTTTTTGTTTCTATTCCGAGTGGGAAATTTTCCCAGTTTGGGAGCCCTTATAAGCTTGGAGTCATTATTTAATGAAAAGTTTATTTGAAGGGAAAAATTTGTGTGTTGTGTAAAGTTTGATTTCCAACCAATATATTTTATTTTATTCTATAATTTATTTATCGGCAAGGAAAAACATAAGGTAGTAAAGTATCTAGGGCTAGGGATTATAATATTAATATGGTATCAGAGTTTGCACTCTAAGAGGGAGACCAATTTTAGATACATAGTTTTTGCAGTGGATCTGTTAGATCTACAAGGAGATCTCTAGAGATCTTATATAAAAAAGTGGTGAAATTATTATGGGTGCTTGAAGGAATAAGCACATGACAATTGCTTTTGTTCAGATCTAGAAATGGCAGCAACTAGTCTTAGGTTTGAAAATCGGTTGGATGGAGAATCTAAATTCCTATCCTGTAAGGTGAGGGTAACCTTGCTTTTGAAGGAACATGACCTTTGAGAGATTATAGAGAAGGTTCTTTTGGTACCGACAGATGCAACTTAGAAGGTGACTCATGAGAAGAAGGAAATCAAATCCCAAAGAGTGATCATGGATGTTGTGAAGGATCATTTGATCCCTCACATGGTAGAGAAGCATTCAGCCACATAAAAGTTCAAGGTTCTAGTGGATTTGTTCCAGAGTGATAGTTTGAACATGAAGATGATCTTGAGAAACAAGCTCACATCCATCCAGATGTCAAGATCTAACAGTGTGACCAGATACTTTATGAGGATCACCCAAACACGTGATCATCTTGCAACTATTGGGGAGAAAGTGGATGATACAAAACTTGTAAATGTGGCATTGAATGGTTTCACAAGCCATGGAAACCATTTTTCAAGGGATTCTTCTCTCAAGAAAATCTTCCAAATTGGGAGAGGATTTGGGATCATTTCATCCAGGAAGAGGCTTGGGAGGAGTCTAAAGCCATCAAGCAAGGAGATGGATAGGAGAACCTAGTTCAAGTCAGTCAGGCCAAGAAGGAAAAATGAAAGGGTTCCAAGGGTAATAATGAGGGGGAAACCTCATAGTTGGGAAATAAGGACTTGAGTAAGATCAAGTATTTTGTGTGCCACAAGAGTGGTCATTATGCATCTCAGTGTCCAAAGAGGAAGAAGGGGCAAGGGAAATAGAAACAGGTAGCAACATCAATAAAAACTCAGGTGGACGAGTTTGCTGCGAAGTTTGAGATAGAATTCACACTAATCTCCTACCTTTCTACTAGCACAATCACAAGGAGTTCATCATGCTTGGACAATGGTGCATCACGTCATATGACATAAGCACATGAGCTATTCAATAGTCTAATGGAGGACTGAGGGATCCATGTGGAACTTGGTGATGATGCCAAGTATGTATTGAAGGGAGAGGGAACAATCATGTTCCAACTTGAGTCAGGAGGTTCGTTTGAGACCCAAGATGTGATATATGTAACAGGAATGAAGGATATTTTTCTCTCAGTATCAGTCATGGAGGACAAGGGTTTTGCAGTCATGTTTAGGAAAGGGAAATTACTCATATGTCGAGAGGGAGCTATCCCTGACACAACATTGAACATTGGGGATAGAGGGAAATTTATAAAGGTTGAAGGGAAAGCCTGTTTAGGCCTTGATACATGACAGTGAAAACCTACGTGAGTTATGGAACATGAGGATGAGACACCTGGATTACAGGGCATTGTCGATTCCGGATGATATTGTCATTGGTCTTCTAGATTTAATTGTTGAGAAACAGGGTGTGTGTAGAGGGTGTGCACTTGGAAAGAATGCCAAGGTTGCTTTTCCAAGCACTGAGAGGAGGTCCAAGGGGATCTTGGATCTTATACATTCATATGTGAGTGGACCAATTCTAGTAGCATCAATACAGGGAGCACTATATTATGTGACATTCATTGATGAATTTTCCAAGAAAACCTAGATCTTCTTTATGAATACCAAGGATGAGGTCTTTAGTCAGTTTTGGGAGTTCAAGGCCGAGGTGGAGAACCATATAGGGAAGAAGATCAAGGTCTTAAGGTCGAATAATGGGAGAGATTACACTTCCAATGAATTCAAGGATTTTTGTAAGGAGGAAGGGATCAAGAGAGAGTTGAAAGTATCATACAACCCTTAGCAGAATGGAGTTGCAAAGAGAAAGAACCAATCCATCATTGGTTCTACCAGGGCTATGATACATGACCAATATCTACCTATGTTTCTTTGAGGAAAGGCATGTAACACAAAAATATACGTGTAGAACAAGAGTCTTCATAGGATATTGGGGGATAAGACTCCTGAGGAAGCATTCACAAGGAAGCCATAAATAGTACATTTGAGGATCTTTGGTTGTCCAATATACATCCATGTGCCTATGGAGAAGAGGAAAAAGTTGGAGTCTTCAGGACAAAAGAGCATATTTGTGGGGTACGTCGAGATCTCAAATACTTACAGGATCTTCATACCAACACAGAGAAAAATAATTTTGAACAAAGATCCTAAGTGATCTAAGAGGATCTAAGGAACACTCACAGAGGTCCATGAGGATCCAGAACACTCACAGAGGTCCCAGGGGATCCATAAAATCTCAAAATTCAATCATTTCAAATGCTATCGAAAATTACATCAATGTGTAGATCTCGGCGATATCTTTCCAACGACGCAAAAATCGCCTCAAACAAAGTTCATATGCAAAATATATGGCTGGTCAAAGTTCAAGTCAACCAGGTCAAAGGTCAAAGTCAAAGGGGTCAAGGTGACATGAGTCACCACTGCAAGGGTGACACATGGAATAGACCGTACAACTATACGGTGATGACATGGCCACACCCCAAGGAGCCACGTGGCATGACAGGTCGACAGATGACTGAGCAATCGTACATCTAGGTGGACTATTTGTTGACACGTGGCACAAAGGAGCCAATGAGAGGCCACCACGTGGCAACCTCCCATTGGACAATTAAGGTTAGTGTGTATTAAAAGTCTATGGATTCAATAGGGGTCGAACCCGTGACCTCCACAAACCTTACTCAAGCCTTCATTACCATTGCACCCGCACATTGTTACTTACCCCTATACAACACCACATCCTTTTAACATGGGTCAAATGTTTAAATGACAGTAAAAGGGTAGAGGGCCTAAGCACTTGATGCTTGGTTGTATGTAATATATATGTGACCATGACCCATAATCATGTGGGGAGTTAAAACAGTTTGCGCCACATGCTATGTATATTATGTTGGGTATGTGTTATATTCTTTGCATGTGTGTGTGTGGGCGCGTCAGATACGACAACTACGTATGACGATCCCTCTCACTAGTGCTCTGTCATGTGCGTCAGGCGCTTTCCTAGGGGGGTCCCAAGGGGGGGTGCTGGTTACGCATAGCGTTCGGCAACAAGCGGTAGCCGAGGGTAGTGCCCCGAAATTTTTTTGGTGCAGGTTTTTATATTTTTAGCGGATTTTGCTATTTTTAATGGTTTTGTAAATTAATCCCAGATTAAGGGATTAGGGTTTTGGTATCTACGGAATACCTAAAAAAATTGTATATATTTTATGGTGAATGGTGAAATTTGATATAATGAATATAAGAAAGTTTTTCCCGGTTGAGGGTTTCTGGTATAAAATCTCTGTGTACTCTATGTATGAGCCATTGATTAATTTTTGTCTTGCTTAAGAATCGATATGCATTGCTTTACTTCGCAGGTTTAAAACTTACATGTGGTATCAGAGCTCGTTTTTGGCTTCAGAGGGATGCCTTTGTTGTTGAGGGTTTGGCTTGATCTTGATAGATCATGTTTATCTTGGGTCTGTGATAAACCTGGGTTTAGTGGGAGCTTTTGCAGTGGAGATTCGAGTAAATAAAGAGGAATGGCGAGTTCATCTAGAATCGAGATAGAGAAGTTCAATGGTAAAAACTTTGAGCTATGGAAGCTCAAGATGGAGGACCTTCTTGTAGACAAAGAACAATGGATCGTTGTGGATCCTGGTACAAAGCCTACTGGTACACCATCTAATAGCACACAGGCTACTGGTACACAACCTACTAGTACACAAACTACTAGTACACCAACTACTGGTATGTCGAAGGAAGATTGGGAGAAGTTAGACAGAAGAACAAGGAGTACTATTCAACTCTTCCTAGCAGATTCGGTGTTGTTGAATGTCTCAGAAGAATCTACAGCCAAGGAACTATGGGATAAGTTAGGGAATTTGTATCAATCAAAGTCCCTAGTAAACAAGTTGTTTCTTCGAAAGAAGTTGTATCATCTTAGGATGGAAGATGGAGATTCTGTGACAGAACATCTAAATGTCTTTAATACTCTGTTAAGTCAACTTGGATCTGTTAATATTACGATTGCAAAAGAAGGTAAGTGTATTACTTTGTTATGTTCTTTGCCAGACTCTTGGGATAATCTGGTTGTAGCAATATGTAGTACCACTCAATCTACATTGAAGTATGAGGATGTAGTTGCATCCTTGTTATCTGAAGAGATGAGGTGAAAAAGCATGGATGGTCACAACACATATGATTTATTTGTAAGAGGGCGTACCCAAGACATGAACCCTGGTAAGCCTTCGGGATGGAAATCTAAATATGCATGTAGATCTAAGTCTCCAGGAAAATCTTTGAGGAAATGTTGGAAGTGTGGTAAAACAGGGCATTATAAGAAAGATTGCAAGTCTAAGAAGGTTGAAAAACCAAAGGGATATGATAGTACCTCTTTCACAGAGGCGAAAACCTCCACTGAAGAAGGAGGTGATGTTTACCTAGCATCTACAAGTACACATGCAGACCATGATGTATGGTTGATCAACTCATGTGCATCATACCATATGACTCCTCACAGGGAGTGGTTCTATGAGTATGAAAAATATGATGGTGGTGATGTATTCCTAGGAGATGACTCGACAGAAAAAATCTTGGGATGTGGAAGGGTTAAGTTGTTGCTAAACGATGGAAGGACTAGAACTCTCCCTGGGATTCTACACATTCCAAAACTAGCCAGGAGCCTAATATCTGTAAGCAAGTTGGGTGATGTAGGAGTGAAAATGGTATTTGAAAAGAACACTTTCAAGATGGTACAAGGAGTAATGGTGTTGATGAGGGGAGTTCGTTGTGGAACTCTGTACAAGTTGGTGCGAAGCACTTATACTAATGGGTGTAATAGTTCAATTGTCCCTGAGCAGAGTAATGAAGGAGACAAGACCAATATTGTCTCATAAAAGAAGACCATGTTGTGGCATCAAAGACTAGGGTATATTGGAGAAAAGGGCCTTCGAACACTACACGGTAAAGGCATGGTTGAAGGTATGTCTAATTGCACTCTAGATTTTGATTTCTGTGAAAATTGCATATATGGTAAATAGAATCGAGTAAGATTCACATCTGGTGCTACAAGAGCAGAGGGGATCTTAGAGTTGATACACAGTGATGTGTTTGGACCTGTTCCTGTTCCATCCCTAGGTAAATCTGTGTATTATGTTTCATTTATAGATGATTTTTCAAGGAACACATGGATTTATTTTCTTAGAAATAAATCTGAGGTATTTGATAAATTTAAAGAGTTTAAGGCTCTGGTAGAAAATCAGATAGAGAAGAAAATAAAGGTATTGAGAATAGATAATGGTGGAGAATTTTGTGGAAATGAATTCGAAGAATTATGTAAGAAGTGTGGTATAGCAAGGTAGAAGACTACTCCATACACTCCTCAACATAATGGAGTTGCAGAAAGGATGAACAGGACACTAATGGAAAAAGCAAGGAGCATGCTCAGCAGTGTCGGGTTAGGACAAGAATTATGGGCAGAGGCAGTGGGTACAACATGTTACCTGGTCAATCGATCACCTTCATCTGCGTTGAATGATAAAACTCCACACGAGGTATGGTCTGGAAAGAAACCCTCTCTTCAACATATTAGAGTGTTTGGTTATGATGCTTATATACATGTTCCAAAGGAAAATAGGAATACGCTGGATAATAAAGCTGAAAAGTGTATCTTTATTGGTTATAAAGATGGTGTGAAAGGTTATAAGCTTTGGAACCCAAAAACCAAGAAAATTGTTTACAGTTGAGATGTTGTTTTCAGAGAGGTAAAAGATGTGTCCATACAGGAATTCCCACCAATGCAAGACGAACTTGAGAAAATAGAGCTTGAGTTGGATGATGTGAAATCTGAATCATCTGAAGAAGAGGAAGTAGAAGAAGAAGAACCTCATACCCCAGTATTGAGGAGATCAGTGAGAGATAGAAGGAAACTAGAAAGGTATAGTCCACCTGATTTTCGTTCAAATTTTTCTTTATCTATTACCGATGATGATCCCAGAATTGTCAAGGAAGCAGTGAATGCAGAGGATAGTAAACTCTGGAAGAAGGCCATGGTTGAAGAAAGGGATGTCTTGGATAAGAATGAGGCATGGGATATATTTGAGCTCCCAGCTGGAAACAAATTGGTTGGTAGCAAATGGTTGTTCAAGAAGAATCTTAATCCACAAGGTAAAGTGGAGAAATACAAAGCTCGGTTAGTAGCAAAAGGTTATTCCCAGGTGGAGGGAATTGACTTTGGTGAGATTTTTTCTCCTATTTCTAAGTTAAATTCTATTATATTTATTTTATCTATTGTTGTTTATTTTGATCTTGAAGTGGAACAAATGGATGTGAAGACAACATTCCTACATGGGGATTTGGAAGAAGAAATCTACATGAAGCAGCCGGAAGGCTTTGTAGTGAATGGAAAGAAAGAGTTGGTCCGTAAGCTAAAGAAGTCACTATATGGTCTAAAGCAATCACCTAGGATGTGGTACCAAAAGTTTGACACATACATCCTTGGATTGGGATTTGTAAGAAGCAGGGTTGATCACTGTGTATATTCCAAGCAGGTTGGTAATCACTTCATTTATGTAGTGTTGTATGTTTATGACATGTTGTTGGTAGGAAATAACACGGATGTTATCAAGGAGGTGAAATCGCAGCTATCCTCCAAATTTGATATGAAGGATCTCGGTGTTGCTAACTTCATTCTAGAAATGGAGATGAAAAGAGATCCTGCAAACAAGAAACTCTGGTTGAATAAAAAAAAATATGTTGAGATGATATTGCAAAGGTTTAATATGCATGGAAGTAAACCGGTCAAGGTTCCTATTTCTATAGGCGTAAAGTTATCTACAGATCAGTGTCCCAAGACATAGGAAGAAGAAGAGGACATGTCCCATGTTCCATATGCTAGTGCAGTTGGCAGTTTGATGTATGCAATGGTTTGTACTAGACTGGACATTGCACATGCAGTGGGAGTTTTGAGCAGGTATATGTCAAAACTAGGGAAGGAGCATTGGACATCAGTAAAGAGGGTCTTCAGGTATCTTCGTGGCACCACCAGTTATGGATTGTGCTACCAAAGAAGACCGGGATTAGACAGAGTGGTGGAAATGCATGGCTTTGTTGATGCAAACTGGGCTGGAGATCTGGATCACATAAGATCTACAAGTGGGTATGTGTTTAACCTATTTGGAGGAGCAATCAATTGGATGAGCAAAAGACAGGCTGTAGTGGCACTCTCAACTACAGAAGTTGAATACATGGCAGCCACTCATGCAAGCAAGGAAGAAGTATGGTTACAAAGATTGTGTTTAGGTATTGGGTTCGTACAGCCAGCAGTGAGATTAGACTATGACACTCAGAGTGCAATATTCATGGCAAAGAACCCAGCTTATCATTCGAAGACAAAGCATATTGATGTTCAATATCACTTTGTGAGAGACATGGTTAAGGAAAAGAAGGTGTTGCTAGAAAAGGTTGACACTTTGAAGAATGTTGCAGATTCATTGACAAATTCTGTGAGCACAGAAAAGTTCTCCTGGTGTAGAGTAACAATGGGCATTGCTGCCATGGATTGTTGACTATATAATCCCCTGGACCCCTGGATGCAAAGAAAACAACAAGTGAGAGAATGTTGGGTATGTGTTATATTCTTTGCATGTGTGTGTGTGGGTGTGTCAGATACGACAAATTCATCTGACGATCCCTCTCACTAGTGCTCTGTCGTGTGCGGCAGGCGCTTTCCTAAGGAGGGTGGGGGAAGGTATTTCGCTATTTTTAGCGGTTTTGTAAATTAATCCTAGATTAAGGGATTAGGGTTTTGGTATCTACAAAATACCTAAAAAAATTGTATATATTGTATGGTGAATAGTGAAATTCGATATAATGAATATAAGAAAGGTTTTCCCGGTTAAGGGTTTCCAGTATAAAATCTCTGTGTACTTGGTGTATGAGCCATTGATTAATTTATGTCTTTCTTAAGAATCTATATGCATTGCTTTACTTCACAAGTTTAGAACTTACATAATATATGGTTACAAACCATATTAAAAAAAACAAAAAAATGATCAAAGGTTATTGGGGCTCGAACCCACAACCTACCGTAACCTATTCCAACCCCTTAACCAATATTCTAACGAACCTAGTTGTTACGGGATTCCCCAACCATTTATTAAATGTCGATGCTATGATTATGGATGGGAAGTTAAGGCCCGCGACCTATATATTGGGCATGATTGTCTATGTATACTTAGACCGAGGATACACTTACCAAAGTTGGCACAATGTTGGTAGTGTGCATGAATCCCGAGGTTGTACTGATGCATATATTTACGTGAAGGAAAGGATCCTAATTGGCTTTGTATCGATAAGCGTGCCATAAGGTATATTTTCCAAACATAGGCAACTTTATACTCATTTTTCTGAGAGGATTTCAATGATGATGTTATTTTTGTGCTAAGAGATCATCTGTAAAAGTCCTAGTCCATATTTTCATTAATGAGCACCATAGTGCATTGTTTTGTTAAAATATTGTGTAACTGCAAAGAATATTCTTATCCCCTTTTGTCGATAAAGATAAAATATATTTATTATTGATTAGATCAATCCCCTTTTGTGGATTGATCATGTCAGGTATTGTAAATGACCAAATCCCCTTTTGCGGATTGGTCAAACCCTAATTGTAATAGGTTGAATTAGAAGTCGGCCCCAAAATATATTAAAGAGGCCCCATAATATATTAAAGGTGGTTATAACCATCTAGAAGAATAAGTCAGCCCTGCCAGTGAAGAGACACTTCCACACATGCCAGAATTGTATAAATAAGAGAGGCCAACACCTCATTTAGACACACACACTCAACTCACTCATCTAGTGCATAAGTATTGAAGGAAGCTCCAGTTACCAGTTGCCGGAAGAAGGAAGAGAGAGAGAGGTGCATCCTTGGGAGAGGAATTTCTGTGTTGTTTGGTTCATTATCTTGGCACTGTATTGGATATCTATATCAAGGAAGTTTTGTTGGGTTTTCTTCCCCTTGAGGGTTTCCCAGGATAAATGCTTGTGTACACTTGTGATTATGTTTCTCTCAGTGATCCTGTCTATGCTATTGTTATCTAGTAAATAGAAAGATAACCTAATAATAGCTTAAACTTTAGCATGGTATCAGAGCTAAGCTGAAGAGAGTATATTTCACAGGAAAAATAAAAATGTCATTGTTGTCATACATGAAAATTAGGGATTTTTATTAAAGAAGGTTTTCAACCTCAAAACCATCTAGAAAGGTGTGCCCTACCTCAAGGAACACTTTGGCATCTTCAGTGCACCTTTTCAGTGGCTAGATCTCTCGGAAAGTGAAATCCTAGTTTTCACAAAGTACCTGAAAACAAAAAATACAAGAGTACCAGAAGTACAAGAAAACCAGAAGTACCAGAAAACTAGAAGCACCAGTCCAGAAATCTGTTGGTCCAGATTCAAGGGTCAAAATTTGGAATTTCAGAAATCTAACTATACCAGCATACTCGGCTCATTCCAATGCATCTTTTGGTGAGTTCAGTTTTAAAATCCAAGAAATTTGATTTTTTTATTATTTCTATAGCCCGGAGGGCTAGAGTTTCTACTGCAAGAAAGAATGGCTACCAGCATGAGGGTAGAAGACGGGATGGAAGGATCTAGAAACTTCAGATCTTGGAAGCATAGATTGCAGATGATTCTAGATGAGAATGATCTCCTAGAACATGTTACAGTGGGTGTACTAGAACCAGAGGAAGAAGAGAAAAAGACCAAGCATAAGAAGAATGAAAAGAAAGCAAAGAAAATCGTGTCAGATTCAGTAAAGGATCACTTGATCCCTCATATATCTGAACTACAGACAACAAGGCAAATGTATGAAGCACTCAACAAGTTATATGAAAGCAAAGACATTAGCCAGAATCTTGCCTTAAGAAATTAACTTCGTAATATGAAGATGGAAAACTCAGAATCTGTCACATCCTATCTTATGAGAGTTTCTCAGATCAGAGATCATCTTGAAACTATTGGATATGTCATTAGTGAAAAAGAGCTTGTAACCACAACCCTAAATGGGTTTCCAAAAATTTGGATTCCTTTTGTACAAGCAGTGTGTGCAAGAAGCAAGTTACCCAAGTTTGATAAGTTATGGGCAGATTGCACACATGAAGAATCTAGAATTGCAGACCAACAAAAGAGATTAATTGTTGATGAAGAGGAATCTATTACAGGTCAAAAGAACAAAATAAGTTCCTTCAGCAAGAACGATAAAGAAGCTAACTCCGTAAGAGTTCCAAACAAGAAGAAAGATGTTTCAAAGATTAGATGCTATAAATGTCAAGAGTTGGGACACTTTTCCTATGACCGTCCTCAAGGAAAAGGGAAAAGAAAGTATCAAGCACGTGGAAAAGGAAGAGGAATCTCCTCCCTCAAAGAAAGCTTGAGCAGAAAATAAGGATTATGTACTTTAAGTTGAAGATAGTTGATCTGAAGAAAGATAGCAAATGGTGGAGTTTGTGAAGCCTCCCCACACAAAAACAAAAGATAACTATTCACGATTATTTTTAGTATCTTGTTTACTTTAATACTTTATCATTACAAGTTAGTTTTTTGTGAGAATGTTAATTAACCTCGTTTTATTTTAGTGTCTATGCAGACTTATGAAGGAAGTATCAAAGAAGAGGATGAAGAAAGAGATAACATATTTATTTCATGTATGATCCCTCATGAGAGTGACAAAGAAAGAATATTGTAAGTAAGTTTACAAGTATCAGAAGAAAGAACTTATGACGTGACTTGCAGAAGTTATACAACACGAGAAGGACATATGATATGGTTGTTAGAATATGAAAGATTGTGCTTGTTTTACCATTAACAATACCCTTGTCACACAACCATAGGCCGAAGCCACACCCTCCGAGCACCTTGACCTTGACAGAGAAGAATACTGGTAGCAATCAATAGCCAAGAAAGGCTAATGCACCAAGCAAGAATAGAAACCAAGCTGATCAGATAGTCCCACCCAGAAACTGGTGCAACACCTTCCCCAGAAACTTGCACACAAAACTGCCAACTGCAGTGCGCAGAAACTGCGCTCTGCAATTCTGAGAAGTGTGAATAATGAGAACTGGTGCCCTGTATTTATAGTGGTCTGGAAGACTTAGTGGGGCCGACTTCTCCTTCTGGGTACTAATTAATTCACATTAATTATATTTCTACAGCCGACATCTCGTCTAGGGTTTCCTTTACTTCTTTGTTTCCTTCCGAAATATTCTAATCTCATCATAGGTCACAATAGAGGTTCATACCTCTTGAAGCTACCATAATATCAACACTCCCTCTTAGCTAGGGAGGTATGGTCTTGAGCACAAACAGACCATTCAACTGGTAGTATCACGAGCACTGTCATTATTACCCAACTGGATAATCTCCTATGACAACTGGTACAATATCAATCGATAGAACACACCTGTGTTTATCCAAGGTAGTACGTAACTACTCAAACCGTGACACATAGTCACAAATAGTGGAACAAATCCACCACAGTACTATATCTCTATTGTCTAGAGACATGCAGTCCCCATAACAATCATCTGATGCCAACCTGCACAGAAAAATATTGTTAAACTAAATTGAATCATCTAGGCCAATCTTTCACTCACATATGTGAGATATGAAAGAATATATGCCCTCGGAGTAGAACAATGAGATATCTGGACTATTCTTCTCAAACAAGAAAGAATAATTGTCATGTCTTCTGAACATGGACCATTCCCACCCTAGGCCATTCTTCCTACACTAATCAAAGTGCACCCTGGAGAGAATGCATAAACCCTAAGGAATGTCTGTCCCTGATTCTTGAGCCTGGACCATTCCCCACCCTGGGCCATTCCTCCTACACTAATCAAAGTTCACACCGGAGAGAATGTATAAACCCTAAGGAATGACTGTCCGGACCATTTCCTCTATTAACCACAAGAGGAAAAGATTGTCCTGCATCAACCTCCAAAACGGACCATTTCTCATGTTAACCACAATGAGAAATCATTGTCCGGCGAGGCGGGCCAGTCTTCTTAAGTGACCCTCAAGAAGAGAGACTGACCTAGACCACTCCCCATGTTAACCACAATGGGAAGTTGTTGTCTATGATACATCAGGTATCTGAACCATTTCCAATGTTAACCACAATGGGAAATCGTTGTCCGTTAGAAATCTCAATCCACTTTCCGAATAGGAAAGAATCTGTCCAAGCTAGACTATTTTTCAATCACAAAGATAAATGTTTCAATAATATTTTAGTGCTCCCTCCTAACCTGGAGAGTCTTCCCTTTCAACCAAGGGAGTTATTTCCACAATCCCCATTTTCTCTCAGAAATATGCAAACATTATTCTGGATAAAGGTTTTGTGAGAATGTTTGTTGTCTTCTCGTTAGTGGGGATATACTCGAGCTTTGCCTCTCCTTCTTGGACTTTATCTCGAATAAAGTAGTATTTGATATCAATGTGTTTCGACCTTTCATGAAACATAGGTTGTTCTGATAATCTTATACAACTCTGTTTATCACAATATATTATGGTCGATTCTGGAATCTGATCAAATAAATTGAAGATTAACTTCCTTAACCATATTGCTTCAGTGCATGCTTCACATGCTTCCATATACTCTGCTTCTTCTATGTTGAGTGCAACAAAATTCTATTTCCTGCTGCCCCAAGATATCATAGCGGAGCCTAAGCTGAAACACATACCTAAAGTGTTATTTCTGTCTTCTGCACTTCCTACCCAATCTGAGTCTATGAATCCATGAAGTTGTATATTGCTGGATGCGGTATATCTCAAACCATAGTTTATTGTTCCATGAATATATCTTAATACATGCTTTGCAGCTATCCAATGCTCATGTCTTGCTTCCACCTGGAACTGGCTTAGTGTATTCATGGCAAAGAAAATGTCTGGTCAAGTATTTACCAAATACATCAATGACCCAATTAGTTGTCGATATAGAGATGGATCTACTGGATCAAAATCTGGAACTTTCACTTTCCTTATATCCGCATTCATAGGAGTGTCCATGGACTTACAATCCATCATTCCAAATTTCTGAAGGATATTTATTGCGTACTTTCCTTGTCCAAGGAATACTTCACCACGCTTTTTCCATACCTCTAGTCCCAAGTAATAATACATGAGACCTAGATCTTTCATATCAAATTCAGAAGCTAATTCCTTCTTACACTAGATAATGAGAGACTCTTCACCTGTTATGAATAGATCGTCAAAATATAGTAGTAGGATTACAGGTGCATTGTCTACGAATTTATAGTAAAGGTTTGGATCTGCATGACTCTTGGAGAAACCAAGTCTCATTAGATAGTTGTCCATTCTGGCATACCAAGCCCTTGGAGCTTGCTTGAGTCCATATAGATCTTTCTTCAATATGAAAACGTGAGTGTCTCTGGAATGTACCTCAAACCCTTGAGGTTGTTCAATATATACTTCTTCTTCAATAGCTCCATTGAGGAAAGCTGTCTTTACATCCATCTGATGTAAGTTCCATCCCATGGAAGCAGCAAGAGATATGATAGCTCTGATGGAAGTATATATAGCCACCGGAGAAAACGTTTCGTCATAATATTCTCCCTCCTTCTGGGAGAACCCTCTAGCTATGAATCTTTCCTTGTATTTATCCACGCTTTCGTCTGCTGCATGTTTGATCTTGTACACCCATTTTGAGGTTACCACCGATTTTTCTTTAGGTCTTGGTACAATTTCCCATACATCATTTTTCATAATGGATTGATGCTCTTCCATCATATCTTCTTTCCATTGTCCCTTTTCAACTGCTTCTTCAAATGTGGTAGGTTCTTCATCTAGAAGCTTTGTCATATATGTTGCATAGCTTGAGAATCTTTTAGGTCTTTTACTCTTTCTGAATGTTCCTTCTGGAACCTTGAGTCTTTCTGCGTCTTATAAGGTAGCTTCAAGCCAATATGGTCTTTTCTTGGTCTTAGGTACGATATCTGAATGAATGCTTTCACATGGCTCCATAGGATGATCAGGTAGTTCCTTTTTGTCATTTATGTTTTCTGTGCTTTCTTCGTCAAGTTCTTCAATCTCTTCTTCTTCTATATTTTCTTTGATGGATTTCCTGAAGGCCATCCTTTCATTGAACGTTACATCTCTACTGACCTCAATCTTGTGTTTTTCTAGAATATATATTCTGCAAGCCTTGGATGAATCACTATATCCCACGAATATCCCTTTCTTTCCTAAGGGTTCTAGTTTATTCCTTTTGTCCTTGGGAATGTGAGAGTAAACAGGACATCAAAATATTCTTAGGTTTTCCACATTAGGTTTCTTACCTGAGAAGGCTTCTTCTAGTGTCATGTCCTTCAATATACGATGAGGACTTCTGTTCTGCACATATATTGTTGTCATTGTTGCTTCTCCCCATAAGAACATGGATAGACCTTGATTATTCAGTAAGGATTTTATGGTTTCTTCAATAGATCTGTTCTTTCTTTCTGCTACACCATTTTGTTGAGGATTATGAGGAACAGTCATCTCCCTCCTAATCCTTGTCGATTTGTAGAATGCAACGAATTCCTTCAAGGTGTATTCTCCTCCATTATCTGTTCTTAATGTCTTGATCTTCTTGTTCATGAGGTTTTCTATCTCTGCTTTGAATTCTTGAAACTTGTTGAATACTTCATCTTTTGTCTTCAGTAGGTATAACCAAGTCTTTCTTGAATAGTCATCTATGAAGATTATGTAGTAAGAAGATCCTCCTAGATATTTTACTGGCATCGGACTGCAAACATATGAGTGTATTAGATCTAGAATCTCCTTAGATCTATTATTGTTGCTTGGGAATGGTTTCTTGATATTCTTCCCAAGGGCACATCCTTTGCAGATTCCTTCGTGTGTAGAATCCAACTCTAGTATTCCTTCAACCATTCTTTTGAGAAAGGGTAATGCTTGATAATTAATATGAGCGTACCTTCTGTGCCAAAGTTCATTAGGGTTGACTTCGTCATGTACAAGAGCTTCTTCATTTTGTTCTAGTAGTCTGTACAAATTTCCTTCACGACTTTCGATAACCCTAGCATTCTCTATGTTGAAGTCTTTATGCCATGATAACACCTTTCCATCCATGAAAGCTATTATGTTTCCCTTGTCTTCTAGGAAAGATATCGATACAAGATTCTTTTCTAAACCAGGTACATATAAAACATTACTTAAGTGAACATAGTTACATGTTTTCATTTTGATGGAAGCTTGTCCAAATCCTTCCACGGGGTAAGTGGTTTTGTCTCCAAGATCTACCTTGTACGAGGTCTTCTTCTCATTTAGATTTGAGATTCTGGCTTGATCTCCCATCATGTACCTAGAATCTCTGCTATTGATTATCCATATGTCATCTTCAATCATTTCAGAAAGTGTTGAGTAGTGTAAAAGACTGATTGTTTCACACAAGTCTTCGGTTTGACTAGTAACTGGTCATGCCTTGATCCAAAACTTCAACTTCGTCATTTATGTCTTCTGAGAGAGCCAAAAGGTGCGTTGACTTAGGGAGCATCTAAATATATTCTTTTTGAGCGAGATTCTCCATCACAAGGTGTCGGATTTGAGGTTAGGGTTTCTGTAACTGCTTCTTCTAGTAACCCTAGGAGCAGTGTCTTTAGAAGCTGCTCCTACTAGTAACCCTAGCGGCAGTTCTTCAGCGAGCTCAATACCCTAGTGGTTATGCTTCTTTCCATCGCTTAGACTAAATGAAGGAGGTGTGGGCCCATAACTTGTCAGAATATGAAATATTGTGCTTGTTTTACCATTGACAATACCCTTGTCACCCAACCATAGGCCAAAGCCACCCTCTGAGCACCTTGACCTTAACAGAGAAGAATACTGGTAGCAATCAATATCCAAGCAAGGCTAATGCACCAAGCAAGAATAGAAACCAAGATGATCAAATAGTCCCACCCAGAAACTGGCGCAACACCTTCCCTAGAAACTTGCGCACAAAACTACCAACTGCAGTGCGTAGAAACTGCTCTCTGGCAGACTTACTAGGACCAACTTCTCCTTCTGGGTACTAATTAATTCACATTAATTATATTTCTGTAGCTGACATCTCGTCTAGGGTTTCCTTTACTTCTTTGCTTCCATCCAGAATATTCTAATCTCATCATAGGTCACAATAGAGGTTCATACCTCCCAAAGCTACCATAATATCAACAATGGTGACAATCAGTAAAGACCAGACAATATTCAGTATTTATATAAGAGCAGGAGGCTCCTAAATATGTAGAACAAAAACATTCAAGATGAAGAAAAAGATGGATACTCAGATATAATGGATGAGATGCAGGTAACTACAGGTTGCTCCAATATCGTTCTTATAGATGCAGAGGGAGAAGGTTGATCCAGTATGAAGATAGAAAGAAAGAAATATTCAAACTCAAGAAGGCACCCAGGATATTACACAAGAAAACTTCAAGGATGATGATTAGAAGCTATCATCTTGGTGCAAGAGGGATCCATGTATCTGAGTTTGAAATGAAGGATCGTTATTTGATGCAGTTAGAAAAGAAGATGGATGGTGCCCAGATATTTTGATCAATATGAAATCTATCTAGTAGATGAATGGTGCCCAGCAGATGGGTAGCATGGTATTATACAATGGAAAGGTTTTGGACCACAAGAGATATTTTTCAGAGCCCATAGTTAGACCTTCGTAGAGAAGGAGAAAGAGAAAAGACCTTTGTAGAGAAGGAAAGATAAATCCCACAAGTAGACCTTCATAGAGAAGGAAAAGAGAAGAGACCTTCGTAGAGAAGAGACCTTTGTAGAGAAGGGGAATGAGAAATTTTCCAAGGTTGGCCTCTGTCCAAATGTTGAGTTTTGGATACTCTAGGGACATGCTAGAATACCCTCGTAGAGAGGGGTGTGACCACCCTTGTAGAGAGGAATGTGTATGTTTCTCCAAGGGGCAGCGTGCAAATACTCTCCTCTGGCCAAGGATTGAGTAGCCTAGAACACAAACCTTGACCATGTGGAATGGTTAGTTGGCTCTTGAGTTTTGTGCCATGATCTTGCATGGATCATGGAAAGGGAGTCTAGTCTTGCCCAGGCTAGCATCTTAGCTTCTCTAGTTCATGTGGGATGACTAGGAGTGAAGCTATGGTAGTAGTCCTCCCCAGTGGATGGGTGAGATAGATGACTACAAGAGAAGGGAGAACATAAAAGGAATGGAAAAAATCATAGGACATCTTCTATGTGAAGATAATATATCTTATGTGTGAAGATAATAAAGAAGTATCTTCTACGTGAAGACAAAAGAAAGAAAGAGTATCTTCTACGCGAAGATAAAGAGAACAAAACTTTCGATGATTTATAGATATTCCAGTCAATGATCTGTTGAAATAATGTAACTGCGAAGAGCATTCTTATTATTATTTTATTATTGGATTAAATCCCCATTGCATATTAATCATGTCATTATTATTATTATTAATATTGGATTAATCCCCATTGAGGATTAATCATGTCGGTAATTGTATAAGGACCAAATCCCCTTTTGTGAATTGGTCATCGGACAATTACAAAGTGTAGAATAAGAAGTCGGCCCCAGCAGTTATAATGGAAGACCCAGAATTAATTAAAGGTGGGTTTACCCACCCAGAGTGAGAGGTCGGCCCTGCTAGATTGTGACCTTTCACACGTGCCAGTTTGATATAAATAAGAGGCTAGCGC
>ML824052.1:53197-64286 GCA_009831015.1 Picea engelmannii | reverse complement strand
AGGAAGTTTTTGTTGGGTTTTCTTCCCCTAGAGGGTTTCCCAGGATAAATGTTGTGTCTCTTGTGAATGTGTATTTCTCAGTGATCTTGTTCTTATTATGCTCTTATCTAATGAAATGCAAAGAACTATAATAATGGAATAAAACATTAACATGGTATCAGAGCCAACCTGAAGGAAGCACAATTTGCAAGAGGAAAAACGTCACTGTTACTGTACCCAAAAATTAAGGTTTTACAACAGTGAGTATTTTCAGCTCCCTAACCTCCTAGAAAGATGCGCCCTCCCCCAAGGATCCTTTTGGCACTTAGAGCGCACCTTTTCAGTGGCTAGATCTCCCGGAAAGTGAAACCCCAGTTTCAAAAAGTACCAGAAAACCAGAGTACCAGAAGTACCAGAAGTACCAGAGAACCAGAAGTACCAGAAAACCAGAAGCACCAGTCCAAAAATCCGCAAATCAGATTTGAAGGGGTAAAAGTTGGATTTTCGAAATTTCGACTGCACCAGCTAACTCGCCTCAGCCCAGCGAATCTATCCCCTGGATCAGAATTTTAAAATTTGAAATTTGAAAAATTAGGGTTTCCTCGTAAAACCCTAAGTTGCAGTTGCAGTTGCAGTCTCAGAACCAGTTGTAGTTGTAGTACCTGTTGCAGTTGCAGCCATAGAACCATTTGCAATCACTCTTGAAGTTTTTGGTAATGATTATCGTTGCTACCAGATGGAGCCACTACCTGCAAATGCTATCCGAGGTATGTACTCACATATGGTTAATGGTTAAACCCTAAAGAGTATTTGCAGGAGAAGGGATCTTTTGCCATAGATACAGAAGGATCTCAAGATCCAACACATTCAAAGGAATGATGCAACTTGGGTGTGATTATTCTAATATGCATCTATTTGTTATGAAATTATCTTGATCAGTGTTGCAAGTTGAAGCTATGATCAAAATATTAGAATAATTAAAAGTTGATCATAGAGTTTATCCTCTAACCTAACCTTCTGTCAAGATAGCGTATTGTCTTAGTACATAAGACAGGTTGAAGAAAGCACTCGTCACTTGAGTGAAGGAGACCTGGAAGAAAAGCAAGCACTCACTCTTGAGGACAAGGCTCCAAGTTTGATTAATCAATATTCAAAGGTACACATGACAAGCTAATGACTTTAGTTGAGATAGCAATCGTCGTAAAGTATTATACTTGATAACATGTGAGAATACTTTGTCTGATATGACTAACACCTCCTCTAGGAGAAACCTTATGTGTTAGTTTCAGATTGTCATGGAAGAATGCTTGGTCACAACACTAAGAGAGTGTTGACCCCATTTTGTATTGTATTCCTTACCTTTAATCTTTGCTAAATTATAAGTAATAAGCTCTAAAAGAGCTACTGTGATGATTGTTTGTGCTATTGCTTTATATTATCAAGAAGGATATTATTCTTGCTTGTTGTTTTTTTTACCTTGCTCCAGGTCACATGAGGAAGCTATAGCGAAGGTTGCAGAAGGCAATGTGCTAAAGAAGAAATCATAAATGAAGCAATCATCAGTGGAAAAGAAGAAGGTGGGTCACTCAGAAGCTTCCATGACCCACGTTGTTGAAGAATCCATCTAAACTCTAGAAGATTATCTCACATCAACTACAAGGCGCTACCATACATATGCAAAGTTGTCACAAGTTTACCAGAACTCAAGGTTGATCAGGAAGGCATATGCAATGGATGTGTGCAAGGGAAGAACATCAAGAACCTGTTTCCGAAGAGGGACAACAAGGTAGAAGGAGTCCTAGAACTCATTCATTCAGATATATGTGGCCCAATGCCATCATCGTCCATTAATGGATATGTATACTATGTATCATTCATTAATTATTATTCTCATAAAAGACCTGGATATATTTGAAGTGTTCAACAAGATCAAGGAATTCAAAGCCTTGATAAGAGAACCCCTCTATAAGGAAGATTAAGATACTCAGGTCAGATAATGGAGGAGAATATACCTCAAAAGAGTTCATGAACTTATGCAAAGATGTTGGGATCAAGATCCCCAACTAAATGGTGTAGCTAAATAACAGAACCATGCTGGAAGCTATGAAGATCAAGATCTTCCTACGTGCTTATGGGCAGAAGCAGCAATGATAGTTGTTTATGTGCAGAATTGATTTCCCCATAGTGCACTTGGGCTCAAGACACCAGAAGAGATGTTCACCGGAAAGAAGCCAGGGGTAAGCCATATCAAAATATTTGGTTGTCCAGTGTTTATCCATATACTGAAAGAGAAAAGAAACAAGCTGGAACCCTCCGGAAAGAAGGGAATATTTGTGGGATATTGTGAGGTATCCAAGGCCTTCAGAATCTACATACCTGGTCACCGCCATATTGATATCAGCAGGGATGTGAACTTTGATGAAGAAGATGCACTTAAGAAATCAAGAAGATGTCAGCTTGAAGAGGTATATGAAGAGGAACCTATAAATCCCAGGACGACAGAATCCGTGAGGGAAGTTCCCAAAGCTGCAGAACCTGTAAGGGAAGTCATAGCTTCCCCTGATGAGGAGACTCTTGAAGATCATGATATCACAGAAGTTCAAGAACCTCCTCAAATGACCTTCTCCCATAAAATAAATCTTGCTTGGGCAAGAGAGATTATTCAAGATGGAGAAAAGTATGGTGTTCCAGAAGGAACCACAAGACAGGTAAAAAGACCAAAGCCATTCTCTAGTTACACAGCTTTGATGTGAAATCTACTTGATGAGGAACCTACATGTTTTGAAGAGGCCATCCAGAAGAAGGAATGGGCAGATTCCATGACAGAGGAATACCAATCCATAATAAAGAATGATGTATGGGAAATTGTTCCCAGACCAAAAAGTAAGGATGTGGTATCATCAAAATGGCTCTTCAAGATAAAACATGCTACCGACGGAAGTATTGAGAAATATAAAGCAAGATTTGTTGCTTGTGGATTTTCCCAGAAGGAAGGAATCAAAAATGAAGAGACATTCGCTCCCGTGGCCAGATACACTTCGATCAGAACCATTATAGCTCTTGCTGCCAAGATGAAATGGAAGCTGCACTAGATGGATGTGAAGACAACTTTTCTGAATGGTATTATTGAAGAGGAAGTGTATATAGAGAAACCCCAAGGATTTGAGGTTGAAGACATGAAGTCTCATGTCTGTCGATTGAATAAAGACTTGTACGGATTGAAGCAAGCTCCCAGAGCTTGGTATGGTCGTATAGACAGTTTCTTGACGAGCTTGGGCTTTACCAAGAGTAAAGCAGATTCAAATCTCTACTTCAAGATCATGGATAATGAACCAGTAATACTATTACTGTATGTGGATGACTTATTCTTAACTGGAGAAGAAAATCTCATCGCTGAATGTAAACAGAGACTTGCCGCTGAATTTGAAATGAAATACCTTGTCCTAATGCATTACTTCTTAGGTCTTGATGTATGACAATGTCCGGAAAGAATCTTCCTTAACCAGGGGAAGTACACAGTCAAAATCTTAAAGAGATTCGACATGCTAGAATGCAAGTCCATGAATACACCCATGGAAGCAAAGCTGAAGCTGTTGGTCGATACTTCGTCAGATTTGATAGATGCCACTCTGTACAGACGGATTATTGGATCGCTGATGTACCTGACGAACACCAGACCAGACATCTATTTTGCAGTGAACACCTTGAGTCAGTTCTGGTAGAGCCCAGATGTGTTCATTTAGTGGCTGCAAAACATGTGATGAGGTACCTTAAAGGTACAATGGATTAAGGTCTCAGCTATGATGGACTTCATGACTTCACACTGAGTGGATATACTAATGCAGATTGGGCAGGAAGCATTGCTGACAGAAAAAGCACTTTCGGATGTTGTTTCAGTTTGGGATCAGCTATGATCTCGTGGCAGAGTAGGAAGCAATCTACTATTTCTCTCAGCACAACGGAAGTAGAGTACATTGCCGCATGTTCTGCTAGCTGCGAAGCTATATGGCTTCAAAAGTTGTTGTGAGGCCTATTTGATTTGAAGATGAGAGAAACCACGATTCTATGTGACAATCAAAGATGCATTAAAATGACAGAGAATCTTGTGTTCCACGACAGGTCGAAGCACATAGAGATCCACTATCATTTCATCCACGACATGGTACAGAAAGGAGACTTGAATCTCCAATACATTAGCACGGATGAACCGGTTGTTGATGTGATGACTAAGCCTCTATCTTGTGTAAAGTTTGAACACTTTCGAGATAAGCTTGGTCTTGTCCGAAAGGACCTTCCCTGAAAGGGGGAGTAGATGTATTCCTTGCTTCTGACCTCGCTATTAGATGTAAAGCAAGATGAGTCATGCTTTTGACCTCGTTGTTAGACGTAAAGCATGACGCTATGTGATCCTTGTTTCTGACCTCGTTGTTAGACGTAAAGCAAGATGAGTCATGCTTTTGACCTCGTCGTTAGACATAAAGCATGACGCTGTGTGATCCTTGCTTCTGACCTCGTTGTTAGACGTAAAGCAAGATGAGTTATGCTTCTGACCTAGTTGTTAGATGTAAAGCATAACGTCGTTGATTCCTTGCTTCTGACCTAGTTGTTAGACGTAAAGCAAGATGATTCCTCGCTTCTGACCTCATTGTTAGACGTAAAGCAAGATGAGTCATGCTTCTGACCTAGTTGTTAGACGTAAAGCATGATGTTGTGATTCCTCGCTTCTAACCTAGTTGTTAGACGTAAAGCGAGATGATGATATTACTTACTTCTGACCTTGTTGTTAGACGTAAAGCAAGATGTGACTGACACTGAGCTACTAGCTTAACCACTGTGACATTGAGCTAGTGTAGTACTGTGATGTGCCAACCTAGTGCTGTGATGAGGTATCATTTTTACTGATACATATTTGATGCAGATGATGATAGATTTCTTTCGAGAATGATGATGATGCTGATGAAGAAAACTTCTGATGACTCGTAAATGTGCTAGACAATGTTTCAAGATGATATTGACGATACTATCCTCCAGATGCCACTAATGATGCAGACCTCTCTCCCCTGATGTTGATGAAGAATAACCTTCTTGTTAAGGGGGAGTGTTGAAATAATGTAACTGCGAAGAGCATTCTTATTATTATTTTATTATTGGATTAAACCCCCATTGCAGATTAGTCATGTCATTATTATTATTATTATTATTATTATTGGATTAATCCCCATTGAGGATTAATCATGTCGATAATTGTATAAGGACCAAATCCCCTTTTGTGGATTGGTCATCGGACAATTACAAAGTGCAGAATAAGAAGTCGGCCCCAGTAGTTATAATGGAAGACCCAGAATTAATTAAAGGTGGGTTTACCCACCCAGAGTGAGAGGTCAACCCTGCCAAATTGTGACCTTTCACACGTGCCAGTTTGATATAAATAAGAGGCTAGCGCCTCACTTCTAACACACAACTCACTTGCTCATTCTCTTATGAGGCAAGCTGCAATTACTAGTTGGAGAGAGGAGAAGAAGAGTGGCACATCTCTTGGAGAGGACTATCTTTATTGGTTTGAGTTATCTCTTGAACATTGTATAAGCCATTTATGATAAGGAAGTTTTTGCTGGGTTTTCTTCCCCTAGAGGGTTTCCCAGGATAAATGTTGTGTCTCTTGTGAATGTGTATTTCTCAGTGATCTTGTTCTTGTTATGCTCTTATCTAATGAAATGCAAAGAACTATAATAATGGCATAAACATTAACATGATCATGATGCCAGATGACCAAGTGGATGCCTCCAGTTATCTAGTTAATGATGTTACTCAATTGATGATGTTATCCAGTTGATGATGTTACCCAGTTGATGATGTTGCCCAGTTGATGATGTTATCTAGTTGATGATGTTGCCCAGTTGATGATGTTATTCAGTGGATGTTGCTACCTAGTTGATGTCGACATCTAGTGACTTGTCAAAAGATAAAGAATATCCTTCTTGTTAAGAGGGAGTGTTAAAATATTGTGTAATTGCAAAGAATATTCTTATCCCCTTTTGTGGATAAAGATAAAATATATTTATTATTGATTAGATCAATCCCCTTTTGTGGATTGATCATGTCAGGTATTGTAAATGACCAAATCCCCTTTTGCAGATTGGTTAAACCCTAATTGTAATAAGCTAAATAAGAAGTCGGCCCCAAAATATATTAAAGAGGCCCCATAATATATTAAAGGTGGTTATAACCACCCAGAAGAAGAAGTCATCCCTGCCAATGAAGAGACACTTCCACACGTGCCAAAATTGTATAAATAAGAGAGGCCAACACCTCATTTATACATACACTCAGCTCACTCATCTAGTGCGCAAGTATTGAAGGAAGTTGTAGTTACCAGTTGCGGGAAGAAGGAAGAGAGAGAGAGGCGCATCCTTGTGAGAGGAATTTCTGTGTCGTTTGGTTCATTATCTTGGCATTGTATTGGCTATCTATATTAAGGAAGTTTTGTTGGGTTTTCTTCCCCTTGAGGGTTTCCCGGGATAAATGCTTGTGTACTCTTGTGATTTTGTTTCTCTCAGTGATCATGTCTATGCTATTGTTATCTAGTAAATAGAAAGGTAACCTAATAATAGCTTAAACTTTAACATGTTTGGCGTGTAAAGAGGGTGAAATTGAGCCAGTTCGAAATTGGGTCGAATTTATACTCAAATTTCTCAGAACTTTGCAAGGAATTCAATGGTGAACTCATTTTCTTGTTTTGAGTAGCAGAATTGAAGAGAGCCCATAAAATTGGCTTTTTGTAAGCCCATGTTGTAATGTAATTTGGTATTTTGAGATGATGAAGAACAATATTACTATTTATGGAGGAATTGAAGATGAAGTAATGTATGTCATCAATATATGTAACTTGAGTTCTTTTATTTTCTATTGTGTCATCTCATAAATATGCAAACTAGTCATTAATTTATGAGTTTTTGGATAAAAAGCACAACATCATTTTTCTGCAAATCACTTCAATATGATTAAGAAATAATTATGAATCGAGTTAAATGCTATATGTATACAATGTAAAGAAATAAATGGTGTCTAAATATTTTTGGATCCAGTGGTATTAGAGATGATTTTGACGTGAATTTGTAAGCTATTGATGTGATGAGATCCTAACTTCAGTTGATGAAGGTATTGAAGACACTTATCAAGATGAAAAGATGAGTAAAGCTCTCATGAATATGAGGCTTCATAAGAACATTAATTGATAGATCCATAAGGCGAATTTTGAGTTAAGAATGCAGTTGCAAGCTTCTGAGGAGGAGAAGCAGAAGCTACAATATTGACTAATATGTCATGGGGAATTCCATAAAGGTATTTTTCATGAGTTGGAAAGAAAGTTGAAGACCAAGGATCAAGTATTGGCACTGTTATCCCCATTTTGTGGGATAACTAAGAAAATGATGTCTCGAGGCCCTCAGGTTGCAGATATGGTGTATCAAGGGACAACTTGACCAACAATATCCACTTGCACAGATGGAGAACCACCTCACCACCACGATCTAGGTTGATCATGACGGTATCCACCACATCAACTAGCCTCTGGAAGACATTGGCTCTTGCTCCATGAGGTACAGGTCAGGTATTATGGTGAGTCTCATTTCAATATTTGAGGAATTTCAGTTTGTTGCATCTATTAATTCTTTTTATTATGTGACATTTGCTTGGATATTATGCTCTTTTCCATGTTTCACCTTGGTGGTTGACAATGCGCCCTAGTAAGTGGGTCACACTTAGGGATAGATATGCTACTATGAGGTCCTTTTGATGAGTCATCATGCCATTCCTGACCATACTTGTCACTTTCCACACTTCATCCCCTCATCTCTTCACCTTTTGGGTTTTCGGGTGTACTGACCCAAGAAGGGGTTGTCTCTCACTTCATGGGAAGAAGGGGATGAAGGCCCAGAGGCTTGTGGCTGGAAAAATTAAAAATATTGATTATGACCCTTTTAGATGCTTTCCCAAAGAGGTCTTGAGAGAAATTAAAAGATTCTCCTAAAAAATCAAAGACCTGCAAAAGAAAATTAACTTTTTATAAATGTCCCCACTTGTTGAGGTGTGTACACTCATGCAGTGTCCATTTCTTTCCTTGCATATGGCACTCTGTATATCTCTAGCTTCAAGTGGCCTTGTCATACTTCCCCTCGAGCTAATTGATTCACCAATAGGGAGTACCCAAGGTTTTGGACTATTAATCAATTAATGACAATGAATGGGTTGGAAGAAAGGATGCATTGAAAACGAAGGTGCAACAAACCCTCTACAAAGGCATCCATAAGTGAGACACTACAACCCCTTGTATGTCATGAAACCCATGCCCAAAAGTCTTCCCCTCATCCATAACACATCATCCACGTGACTTAGAAAGATGTCCCCTCAGGAAATACCCCTAAACTTAAGGGATGATTCACCCAATAGGTCATTTTGTCAACTCTCCCATACTCAAACTTGGTAAATTTCATAGGGAATTTGAGAATTAGTTTATTTTGATGAGGTGGCTTGGATGTACTTTCTTAGATGGCTCTTTTATTGATTTGATTTACCCATCTTGATGCTTTGACTTAAGATACTTGGAGGGCGTATCCATTTTTCTTTGCAGGACCTAGTTGGTGGACAATTTTGGAGGAACAAGCCTAGCTTGGGCTTCCATGGGGCTTGAGTCCTACAGGTTGGACACCAGGGCCCACATGCAAGATGAAGAATACTTGCCTTTGGAGGCCAAAAACATCACCTTAAGGGGCGTGACGTCATGCTTGAGGGGGTTTTGAGTGATGATGAGGACACATGGCACGTTTTGAAGGAAGGAGGCTTTGGACCATGAGGAAAAGGAAAGAATTGAGGCAATATGGCCTCGGGATTCCTAGCACATCCATCTCCAAGCCCAACAACTTAGCCTAAGTGCCAAAACGTGGCCTCAAAAGAGGTTGACATCATCTTTTTAGGGTTTTCCTTGTGCAATTTCAAATTTTGGTTGAATTAAATAATATTATCTTTGTAAAGGTGTAAGATAAAGGTTGCTGACCCCTTATCTTATGTTTTACCCTAAATTATGTGGACAAACTATGTTTAAGACATTTTGTATAAATAAATATCATTTGAATCTCATTTCATATCATAACTCTCCTTTGTGAGAGAGACTCCTTAGCTGAAATTTGCGCCCTACTTGGGAAATTTTGCATATCTTTCTTGTCACTTGCTCTTGAAATGGTTTATCTTTGGCTATTTTATGGATGATGATGCACTATCTCTTGTGGAGTCTTATTTCTTACTTTATGGTGGATTTTCTTGGTCAAAAAGAGGTTTATCTTGTTAATGCTTGGACTAGGTAAGAAATCTCTCTTCTTATTACTTCTTTTCTTGGTTGCAAGGTTAATTTGATAATATTTTGGGGAGTATAAGGGCATACAAACCCACTAAGCCCATCATTTTGTCTTGAAATAACTTGTTGCATAAATGGATAGTAGGAAGAGTAAAAGAGTTTACACCCTCCTAGGTTTTTTCCTAGCTAGTTTAGCTTGCCTTGAGGAGTAAAAGAGCTTACACACCCAAGGAAGTAGCTCAAATAGCTCTTTAAATTTTATGACTCCACAACCCAATAGCTAAAGGCACTAATCCCCTTGCATTGGAATAACAAAATCATTGCATTGGTTAACGTGAAATCACGAGATATTGAAATTGTCTAAGTTGGAATCTATTCTATGTGCTTAAAGCTCACTATGGCCTCTAAGGAATTTCTTTTTCTCAAGGAATTATTTCTGATGTAATAAAACAAAGCTACAACGAATAGGGATGCAACAAACCCTAAACAAATATCTAAATAACTCACTACTTAACCGTTGAAAGTTTTTAAAAGTTTGCCAGATTAATCTACTAAGGCTAGCGCTATTTTTGGGTGGATTGTTGACAAGTTTTGACGGTTGATTTATTTTTTGTAATAACTTGTTTTTTACATCCATAAGGCTGATAATTATTTCTGCGGAAATTGTTTACAACATCCTTACAGTGTTGCTAAAATTTTATGATATCTTCTTTAGCTAAACTAGTCAATTTGTTGGCTTGTCTCTTGTAATTTTCACTAAGCTTTGAGCAGCTTTATTTTGCACCAATCATTATCTTTTGTTCCTTATATACATCATTGTTTACTAATGCAATTAGGGACAACAAGATTAAATTTCTTGTCCACCTAAAATTATACACATATACTTGGCTTGTTCTTGTGTCTTGGGCATGTACATCACTCTTTACAGATACTCTTATCTCTTGGAAACTTTTGGATACCACCAAGAATATTTCTCAAGCCCTTCCATGATTATTATATTGACCTATAGGGGATAAATTTTCATCATTCCACTTTCCGTCTCGTTTCCCCCTAGGGTCACCCGAGATTCCCCCATTGAAGTGATTCTTTCATCTCTAAAGTGTCAGGAATACCTGCCCAAGATGACAGTGGGTAGATGTTCTCTAAGTTGTCTCCATTTGGTGGTTGGGTCGGGATTTTCCCAACCTACAACTTGTGCGATAACATTTTGGCGTCTTTGTCTGTAGCACCCGTCCACAGGATGCTAAGCAATTAACTATTTATCTAAATACTTACACATTAACAACTTTGTTTTAGCATTACTTCATTGATTTTTTTTTTTTATTTACACATTTCTTCTACATCTTCTCAATGATAAATCTACTAACATGATGAAATAAGTAGTAGGCTAACTTTAAGATTTAAGAACTTAAAACATAAGTATATTCAAAATATCAATAACAAAAATATCACTGAAAAATACCTCCTCCTTAGTTTGTAGAAGCTCATCAGTTGTAATGTAGTCATGGGCGCTTACAAGTATTATTTCCCCGCTTGCCCAGAGTGAAACAACGGAATCCTCCCTGCCAACTAGGAGCCTAGCCGGCTTCCTAGCTCCAAGAAACCTTTTGGTTTCTTGGCCCTCTGTGCCCGTGACTCCAAGAACAGCAAAGCACAAATGCTCAAAGAAAACTATCACAAGAATCATCTCTTCCAAGAATTTCACAACCTCTCATCATGCTCAAAACTCTCCATCCTCCCCCTTTCTCTCTACTTCTTCTC
>ML824052.1:22539-38437 GCA_009831015.1 Picea engelmannii | reverse complement strand
TCCTTCCTAACCTACTTCCATCTTCCATCCTATCCTTTCCTCTGTTGGACTAAGCTGGAGCGTCAACTATATTGACCTAACTCCAGATAGAACCCGTAAGCGGAAGTGTCCTACATATCGACCAAGCTTCCCCAACAGGCAACTAGCAGTCGTCATCTCACGTCTAGGGGAGCGTGACTTCACACAGCCCTCCCACGACTCTAGGTTTCAGAGGATAAACGGTGGGAAATACCTCCACCCCTCCTCATAGAACTAGGGTCAACACCCTATATCGAGCCATAATGTGCAACTACTATTCTTAGAGTCACGTCATCAAACATTCACTCTGGGTAAGTTGTGCATCCTGTCAAAACCACACTTACCATAGATCATAGCAATATTTCGAATTATAAAATAAATAGTAAGTACAACTTATAGCATAGAATATCTTCTTGATGTCCATGACATCCCAATTACCTCAATACTATTGTCATTTGGCTATCACATAGCTCATCATCCTATAGGTTAGTTCACCAATAACACATATTGATGCAGATACATCCCAAATTTATATAAGAATTCATATTTGCATTGATGCTCAATTAAGAAATGTATTCCTATTTACATCATGCATTGCATCTATTATACCTTCAGAACATACTTGAATTGGTATACATGCACCGAACTTACCCACTTTAATTTTCATGTTTAAATAATCAAATAACTATCTTTGTCATGAGCATATATCATGTAACATACAAATATGTCTAGAGGTACACATCTCAATGTCTAACAAATTCTAACCGAGTCAAAACAAATGCTAAACTTTGAATTATTAAGATTAATAAACAACAATGTTCTAACTACCCAAGGTCAAAATATGGGGCGTTACATTGTTGGCAAGGATTTTGAATCCTCTTTTGAACCTTAACGAAACTTTGGAAATCTATTCCAAAGCCTTTCCTAGCTTTCCTGACGACTCCACCTAAAGGACACTCACTTTCCACATTTGATGAGCTCTTATTGAAGCTCATTTGGTGACTCCACCTTCCCATAATCCATCTTCCCTTAATACTTTTCCCCTAGGGAGGTTCAAACCTTCTAATGTTTACCGAAGAAGGCCTCCCCTCAAGCCTCCCATTGTCAAAACCCTTTTCCATAGTACCCTTCCCCTTGCTACAATGACTCACCCTTAGTAAAAGGACCTTTATAAACCCCTTAACATTGCCACCATCCCTGGATACCCTAACACAATTCCAAAAGAGTCTAATAAGTTGCCAAAGTTTCCAAGAAATAATGTGGTCACTGTTGATGATGATCTCTATGCCATGTGTTGAGACATGGAAAATCCAGAAGTGGAACACGAGGATGTGGAAATGAAGCTACTAGCCTCTTCATTAACCGAAGATGCTCATAGGTGGTTCAAAGGCTTACTTAATAATCACATCGCATCTTATGAATACTTCGCTAAGTTGTTCAAGAAAAGATGGACAACGATGAAAGACAACACAATGCTTCTAGTTCAATTCGATCAGATTAAAAAGAACAAGGGTGAGACAATGAGTGAATTTGACAACAGGTTTGACAAGTTGTACATTCAAATCCCGACATATCTATTCCCTACAAATGCAGTTGTTTGTCTCCTTTATATGAATGCATTTGATGGGCAATTCCATTTATTTTTTAAGGACAAGAAGCCCACTACTTTGGCACAAGAAAAAGAGTACAGTGAAAAGATTGAAGAAAATATCCTTGACTCAAAGGTTGATCCTTTTCAATACCCTCAGGTCAAGGCAGAGACAAAGACCAAATATTCCCGTAGCAATGATCCTGATCCGATTTCCCTCTTGACTCAAAAGATGTATCATATGAGTACTCAATTTGTCCAAGCACAGAATCAGATCATGGGTCGATTAACCACTGTGGAGAGAAATCAATTTCCCCCTAGACCTCAACGGAGAGATGCCACAGGTTGGAAACCAAGGCCTCAACAAGATGCAAAGGTCCCTAATACATTAAACCCAGTTGGAATGGTTAACACGGAGCAGACATCGTGGTGTTCTCCATGTCAAGAACCTCACCGAGAGGATGAATTCCCCTAACAAGAATAAGACTCTCCTAACAATATGAACTTCATGGATATGATTTGTAACTTCCAATAGGAAGAGGTCACACAGGAGCATATTAATGAGGCAAGAAGGCATAGGGAAAGAGAGGGGAGACTCTGGGTGTTAAATCAGTTGACAAATGATCAAAGAAAGGAACCGGGGAAGGGGGAATTTTTGGCATACACTAGAAGAAATAAGGCTTCAATCCTTTCGTCACAACCCTCCACTTTACCTCAACAAAGGGAAACCACTACTCCTCTAGCTATAGATATGGTGGTCCCACCACTTCCACCTCCAGTACATGAGTCGTTTCCAAATCCAAATCCTACAGAAGATGAGATTCAGTTGAACATAGATGTTGCATCCATGTTTGGGAAGTTGAATATGACGGTCCCTATAACAGAGATGTGTAAAATTCATTCTATGAGGAGGGAAATATTGAAATTGTTACAGGTACCAACCAAGAAGGAGGACCCTCCAATCATTTTGAACACCATGTATCTTGATCAGAAAAAGGACAATAACCCTCCCTTTTATCTTTCTTTGGGCATGAATGGCCTCCACCTAAACAACTGTATGATGGATTTTGGGGCCTCAACAAATGTCATGTCTTTGAAGGTGATGGAACAAATTGGCTTGAATAAGACCTAACCATACATAAATGTGTGTGGCATTGAATCTAAAAGGGTCAAGGTTTATGGTATGTGTGATAACGTTGACGTCTTCCTGATTGATTTTCTAAATATCATCCTCCTTATGAACATACTAGTGATCAATGTCCTAGACGCTTGGGAGATGATATTGTCAAGAAGTTGCTATGCTACTCTTGGAGGTTTCCTTAGCATGAATTTTACCCATGCACACATTCCCATGGGAGATGGCACCTTTGAGATATTATATAGTAGAGAGAAGGACAACAAATATGTGATGGACCCCAAAGATCCAAATTATATGAGTGTGAGTTCAATGAGGTTCCAGAAACCATTGAGTATGATCCAAAATTTTACCTTTCATGCAAGAGGACCGCATAGACATCCTACTCCCAAGGACATATGAGTACAAAGAAAATCTTGTGAAGTTCCAAGGGAAGGTTCCAAGTTCTATCCAAATATTGAAGAAAGAAGATAATAAGGACAAAGAACATGAATAATGCATCAAAAAAGTAGTAAACATAGGACCTCCTTCCTATCCTTACATCGAGAATATACCCTACATCAACTACAGTGAAGGAAGTCATGCGCTCATGTGGGACAAGAGGAAGGGAAAGCCTAAATATGACCAGAAGGATGACAATGCTTGGCTTGGCCCTTACATCATCAAAAAGAAGTCCTAGAAAGAGAAATATCACTTGATATCTTTGGACGAGAGAAAGAATCCATTACCAGTGGATGGGTCTTTTCTTCGTCCCTATGTTCAGATCACTTGACTTATTCAGGGCCCAGGGCCCAGGTAAGTAGGTAGGTCATCTTACTTTCTTTTCATTTGCATCTTGATTTCTCATGTTAGTTTAGATGCATTTCATTTTTCATTTTTCTCTACTTGCATATTGATTTCATGCTTAGTTTAGAAACCTTTGAAAAAATGCTAATTTTTTTTTTAGATTAGTTTTCATTTTTGGTTTGATATATATGAACGAAGGGTGATAGAACCACCCTAGATTTTACAATGTTTTGTTTCAGTGTAGACACATGTCTACCATCAGATGTTGCGGTTCTCATGCACTCTACAATGAGCACATGTCCCCAAGTAGGAGCCAAATGTTATCCCCATTTTGTGGGATAACTAATGAAATGATGTATCGAGGCCCTCAGGTTGCAGATATGGAGTACCGAGAGACAACTTGACCAACAATATCCACTTGCATAGATACAGACCTACCTCACCACCACGATCCAGGTTGATCATGAAGGTATCCACCAGATTAGTTGGCCTCCAGAAGACATTGGGTCTACTCCATGAGGTACAAGTTAGGTATTATGGTGAGTGCCATTTCAATATTTGAGGCATTTCATTTTGTTTCATCTATTATTTCTTTTGATTATGTGGCATTTTCTTGGACATTATGCTATTTTCCCTATTTCACCTTGGTGGTTGACATTGATCCCTACTAAGTGGGTCACCCTTAGGGATAGGTAAGCTACTAGGAGGTCCTTCTGATGAGTCATCATTCCATTCCTAACCATACTTATCACTTTCCACCTTCATCCCCTCATCTCCTCACCTTTTGGGTTTTCGGGTGTACTGACCCAAGAAGGGGTTGTCCCTCACTTCATGGGAAGAAGGGGTTGAAGGCCCAAAGGCTTGTGGCTAGAAAAAGTTAAAATCGTGATTATGAACCTTCTAGATGCTCTCCCAAAGAGGTATTGAGAGAAATGAAAAGATTCTCCTAAAAAATCAAAGACCTGCAAAAGAAAATTAACTTTTTATAAATGTCCCCACTTGTTGAGGTGTGTACACTCATGCAATGTCCCATTCTTTCCTTGCATATGGAATTATGTGTACCTCTATATTCAAGTGGCCTTGTTGTATTGTCCCCCAAGCTAATCGATTCACCAATAGGGAGTACCCAAGGCTTTGGACTATTAATCAATTAATGACAATGAATGGGATTGCAAAAAAGGATGCATTGAAAATGAAGGTGCAACACACCCTCTACAAAGGAATCCATAAGTGAGACACTACAACCCCTTGTATGTCATGAACCCCATGCCCAAAAGTATTCCCCTCATCCATAACACATCATCCACATGACTTAGAAGGAGGTCCCCTCAAGAAACACCCCTAAACTTAAGGGACGATTCACCCAATAGGTCGTTTTTTCAACTCTCTCATACTCAAATTTGGTAAATTGAATAGAGTCTTTGAGAATCAGTTTATTTTGATGAGGTGGCTTGGATGTAATTTCTTAGATGGCTCTTTTATTGATTTTATTTACTCATCATGATTCTTTGACTTGAGATCCTTGGAGTGTGTATCCATTTTCCTTTGCAAGACCCAACTGGTGGACAATTTTGGAGGAACAAGCCTAGCTTGGGATTCCATGGGGCTTCAATCCCATAGGTTGGATACTAGGGCCCACATGAAAATGAAGAATACTTGCCTCTAGAGGCCTATAAGACACCTTGGATGAACTCACCGTGCCCTCACCAATCAAATGACTTGCTTTGGAGGCCAAAAACATCACCTTAAGGGGCTTGATGTCATGCTTGAGGGGGTTTTGAGTGGTGATGAGGACACATGGCACGTTTTGAAGGAAGGAGGCTTTGGAACATGAGGAAAATGAAAGGATTGAGCACATATGGCCTTGGGAGGCCCAACACACCCATCTCCAAGCCCAACGACTTAGACTAAGTGCCAAAACATGGCCTCAAAAGAGGTTGACGTCATCTTTTTAGGGTTTTCCTTGTGCAATTTCAAATTTTGGTTGAATTAAATAATATTATCTTTGTAAAGGGGTAAGATAAGGTATGTTGACCCTTTGTCTTATGTTTTAACCTAACTTATGTGGACAAACTAGGTTTAAGACATTTTGTATAAAAAGAGATCATTTGAATCTCATTTCATATCATAACTCTCCTTTGTGAGATAGACTCCTTGGCTGAAATTTGCGCCCTATTTGGGAAATTTTGTATATATATCTTGTCCCTTTCTCTTGAAATGGTTTATCTTTGTCTATTGGATGGATGATGATGCACTATCTCTTGTGGAAGTTTATTTCTTTCTTTATGGTGGATTTTCTTGGTCAAAAAGAGGTTTATCTTGTTAATGCTTGGACTAGGTAAGGAATATCTCTCGTTATTGCTTCTTTTCTTGGTTGCAAAGTTAATTTTCTAATATTTTTGGGAGTATAAGGGCATACAACCCCACTAATCCCATCATTTTTTCTTGAAATAACTTTTTGCATAAAGGAATACAAGGAGGAGTAAAAGTGTTTACACCCTCAAGTTTTTCCTAGGTAGTTTAGCTTGCCTTGGGGAGTAAAAGGGATTACACCCCCAAGGAAGTAGCTCAAATAGATATTTAAATTTTATGACTCCACAACCGAATAGCTAAAGACATTGTTTTCCTTGCATTGGATAAACAAAATTATTGCATTGGTTAACGTGAAATCACGAGATATTGAAATTGTCTAAGTTGGAATCTATTCTATGTGTTTAAAGCTCATTAAGGCCTCTAAGGTATTTTGTTTTGTCAAGGAATTATTGATAATGTAATAAAACAAAGCTACATCCACTAGGGCTTCAACAAACCCTAAACAAATCTCTAAATAACTCACTACTCAACCGTTGAAAGTTGTTAAAAGTTTGCCACATTAATCTACTAAGGCTATCACACTTTTTGGGTGGATTGTTGGAAAGTTTTGACGGTTGATTTCTATGATGTAATAAATTGTTTGTTACAACCATGATACTGGTAATTATTTATGCAAAACTTGTTTACAAGAGCCTTATATTGTTGCTAAAGTTTAATGCTATCTTCTTGAGCTAAACTAGTCAATTTGCTAGCTTGTCTCTTGTACTTTTCATTAATCTTTGAACAACTTTATTTTGCAACAGTCATTATATTTTATTGTTGATATACATCATTGTTTACTGATACAATTAGGG
Source organism: Picea engelmannii (assembly GCA_009831015.1). Lineage (NCBI taxonomy): Eukaryota > Viridiplantae > Streptophyta > Pinopsida > Pinales > Pinaceae > Picea > Picea engelmannii. The sequence continues at coordinate 31,743 of ML824052.1, read as the reverse complement.
ACATCAAGCTTAACTTTCTTTTCCACCTAACATTATATGCATATACTTGACTTGTTCTTGTGTCTCGGGAAGGTACATCACTCTTTACAGGTACTCTTATCTCTTGGAAACTTTTGGCTACCACCAAGACTCTTTCTCAAGCCCTTCCATGCTTAGTATCTTGATCTATAGGGGATACATTTCCATCATTCTACTTTCCATCTCATTCCCCTAAGGTCACTTGGGATTCCCCCATTGAGGTGATTCTTTCATCTCTAAAGTGACGAGAATACCTGACTAAGGTACCAGTATGTAGGTGTTCTCTAAGTTGTCGCCATTTGATGGTTGGGTCAGAATTTTCCCAACCTACAACTTGTGGGACAACATGCACCATCAACATCAATCCATGAAGATTGACATATTGAGAATGTAAAGTCTTTGATGCAAAAGGGACTACCTCTTTCAAAAGGTATGATCGAGAATGTTGACTCCTCATATTATTATTTTTCTCATCAAGATGGAGAATGATCGAGGATAGATGAAGCAAAGAGAGCTTCAAACAAAGAGGTTCTTCGTAAGCAGTTAGCCTTACCTACTAGTCTAGAGAAAGGTAACATGTGTAAGATGTCTCCAAAGACAGATGTGCATGATAAAGAGGAAATTAAGACATTTTCCACTGATAAGACTGGTAAATGGTTTAAGTATCCATGTGCTTCTTGTGAAACTATTAACCATGGTATGGAGAAGTGTTGAAGAAGACAATCCATGCAAGATAAGCCATCCTATAAGAAGGATAAAGGTAAAGATAATTTCTCAAAGCAAAGGAAAAGGGGGAATGATAAAAAGGGATTGTGGTTCCAAGATGGGAACAAGACACTCTACTCTTATTGTGGTAAGAGTGGATATCAAATTGAGAAGTGATGGACACTTTACCCGCACTTATGTCTGAAGCAGAATCGAAAAAATGTAAAGGCACTTGCAAGAAGACAAGCAACAACCCCAGATGAAGTTAACGATCTTACTGAAATATTTGATAAATAATGCTTCCTAATGGCTGGTCTTGGCGAAGTGATATATGAAGACATCGATGAATGGTTCATGGACAATGGCTCATCTCACCACATGAATGAGATGAGATAAGTATTCCTAACTTTCTCAGAGTCTGACATAGATTGCTATGTGGGATATGGAACTAACACTAGACAAGCAATAATAGGGCATGTATATGTAAGATTCCATCTTGAGTCGAGAGTATTTCTAGGAATAGAGGATATGTTATATGTTTCATATTTTCAAGTCAACATACTCTCAGTTGCGACTTTTGAAGATGAAGGCTATGCAGTCGCATTCCAGAATGGCTAGGTACTTGTGTATTCAAGAGAAGATGCTCCATACATAACCATAATACTTGGTGTTCGCAAGGATAGGTTATATAGGTTACTGGGAAGACCTATGATTTGATCTAATGGTTTCTTGGATTCAACATCATATTCAATGTCAGATTCAACATTAGTGTCGGAGGCATTGTCAAAGATTGGAAGCTGTGAAACTCCTTCCAATACTAAAGGGAGGATGAGTCCATGAATAAACCATCCATCAAAATATCTTATTGTAAATATGTATATTTGTAAATGTAAGATGATATACATATGTAGATCTCCTAAGTCTATTTAGAAGGATTGTAAGCCAATCATTCTAGATTATAAGAGAGAGGAATTCTGTAAAGTTTCTATATTTCCACCATATATGTTGATACGAGTGAAGTTTCTATATTGCCACCTTATATGTTGTTAGGAGTTAGAAGAATCTTGTTAAAGGGATTTCTAGATAGCCACTTTACATATTGTTAGAAGTGAGAGGAATCTTGCAAAAAGGGTTTCTATATAACCACTTTGTTTTAGAGTAAGAGGAATCTTGTTATAAATATTTATAAGCATTTCGACAACATTATAGGAAATTGTATTGCCTTATCATCAACTAAAGGGCTACATATGGATCTAATTGTCTAATTTAGCATTCTTGATTCTGAAGCACCGAAGGAAAATTAAAAAAAGGATGCAGGTAGTTGGAACATGTAGATCAGAAGCAGGAAGAACACCGAAGTAAGCAAAACTTTCTAGAGTTGTTAAAGGAGAAATAATCCTCTTTTAAGAGGCATATAAAGTTGCATGCTATAATCATATTTAAAATACTATGTCATGTTCATGTGGATGTATTTCTTGAATAGAAGCAAGTCAAGTACATATGGTAACACTATAGATTGAGTTGTTTTTCAAGGTAGGAGAGTAATGGACATGGAATTCATTCAAAGACTCCTACAAATACATCAACAATACAAGATCAATGACTCCAAAAGGGCAAGGCATAGATCAACATTCGACTTGGTTTCATATTGGATAAGATAGACTATCTTCAGTAGAATATGAGATGGGAGTGGATGTTGAAAATAAGATCCAGGTATTGCAGAGATTCAGTGAACAAGACTTTTTTTGTCAGGGAATATATGAGACAAAACTGGAGCTATATTATATTAGCGACAATGTCAAAGGCTAAAGTCATGGCCATATTTCAGAAGCAGACAAAAGTACATTGATTTAATACCTAAGATCCAAGATCCAAGATGAACATTGAGTTCCAGAATATTCAACAAGATGGAAGAGTGAAGAATTTTCATCACTAAGTTACTGATAAGAGCATTTAAGTAAGGTAGAAGAGTGAGTTAGAGTTATCATCACTAATTTGTTGAATATATATACTTTTGGAGGTCCAAAATTTATTCAATGGGAAGATGTGATTCAAGAGGATCTAAGGAACGCTCACAAAGGTCTAGGAGGATCCAAAACACTCATAGAGGTCCCTAGGGATCCATAAAAGCTCAAAATTAAATCATCTCAAATGATCTTGAAAGCATCATCAATGCATATAGCTCGATGATAGCTTTCCAACGATGCAAAAATCGCCTCAAATGAAGTTCGTATGCAAAAGATATGGCTGGCCAAAGTTCAAGTCAACTAGGTCAAAGATCAAAGTTAAAGGAGTCAAGGTGACATGTGTCACCACTGCAAGGGTGACATGTGGCACAGACCATACAACTATATGGTGATGACATGGCAAAACCCCAAGGAGTCACGTGGCATGACAGGTCAATAGATGACTGAGCAATCGTACATCTAGGTGGACTAATTATTCATTGACATGTGGCACAAGGGAACCAATGAGAGGTCGCCATGTGGAGACCTACCATTGGCCATTTAAGGTTAATGTGTATTAAAATTCTATGGATTTGAGGAGGGTCAAACATGTGACCTCCACAAACCTTAACCAAGCCTGCATTACCATTGCGCCTGCACATTGTTACTTACCCCTATACAACGCCACATCCTTTTAACATGGGTGAAATGTTTAAACGATGGTAAAAGGGTCGAGGGCCTAAGCCCTTGACCCTCGATTGTATGTAATATATATGTGACCATGACCCATAATCGCGCAGGGAGTTATAATGGTTTGTGCCACATGCTATGCATATTATATGGTTACAAGCCATATAACAAAAACCAACGAAGTTATCAGAGGTTGGTGGGGCTCGAACCCACAACCTACCACAACCTCCATCAGCGCCTTAACCAATATGCCAAGGAATCTCGTTGTCATGGGATTCCCCAACCATTTATTAAATGTTGATGCTACAATTTCATATGGGGAGTTAAGGCCCGCGACCTATATATTGGGCACACTTTTTTATGTATACGTAGACCGAGGACACAGATTTGAATGTTGGCATAGAGTTCGAGGTGTGCATGGATCCCAAAGTTGTACAGATGCATAGATTTCTATGTAGGAGGAGGAGCCTAATTGATATTGTCTTGATAAGTATGCCATGAGGTATATTGTCCAAACATAGGCAACTTTATACTCATTTTTCTCGTTTTTCCGAGAGAAGTTCAATGATGATATTTTTGTGCTAAGAGGTCATTTGTAAAAGTATTAGTCCAAATTGCCATTAATGAGCACCATTATTGAGACAGTTCGGAATTGGGTCAACTTTATACTCAAATTTCTCATAATTTCGCAAGGAATTCAATGGTGAACTCATTTTCTTGTTTTGAGTAGCGGAATTGAAGAGAGTCCATAAAATTAGCTTTTTGTAAGCCCATGTTGTAATGTAATTTGGTATTTTTAGATGATGAAGAACAATATTACTATTTATGGAGGACTTGAAAATGAAGTAATGTATGTCATCAATATACATAATTTGAGTTCTTTTATTTTCTGTCGTGTCATCTCATAAATCTACAAACTAGTCATCAATTTATGAGTTTTTGGATAAGAAGCACAACATCATTTTTCTGCAAATCACCTCAATACGATCAAGAATTAATTTTGAATCAAGTTAGATGCTATATGTACACAATGTAAAGAAATAAGTGGTGTCTAAGGATTTTCATATCATTAAGTTCAAGGAAAACTTAGCATCTAGGGAGTCTCATGAGTTACTGTTGAAATTTTGGTGTTGTCGCAAGAGTTAACTCTAGGCTGTAAAAGAGCCAAGCCTTAGCACATTTTTAAAAGAAATAAATCTTATTGATTGATCAGTCATAGGAAGCTTCTAGAACTAGGTCGAAAATAGTCATTCCACTCATTTATAGATTAGAAACGAAAAGGCATGACCTCGTTTGTCTAATTCATTTTAAAATCATGAGGATGGATAGAAGATAGGGGATGAACAAAATTGAAAGAAAAATCCAGGTATCTAGTCTTCCTCTCAATAGAAGAAATAACACTAAAACTTCAAATATCTGAACACGGGCCTTGTCTCACTCATAGAAAGACAGAGGAAAGGTTGTGGACAAATAAAACTTGTAAATAAGGAAAAACAATTAGGATGCAGGTCTTGTTCTACTCACATCAAAACAGAGGAAAAACTGCACCTTAAGGAATGCTTTAAATTAGCTACAACATAGGTTGTACTGAATTGTAACCATTACAAGCTGAAATAATGAATGTAAGGAAGAAAGCGCAGTGATGAAAACTTCAGAAACAATAATACAGGAAGAAAACAGAATTAGACAGTGACAAAGTATAGAATCTCTTCTGCATTCTGTTCTATATTTGCTGAAAAATGCATTACAAACCCAGCCTCTCAAGGCTCCCGGGATGTCTCCCCTCTCTTTGTGTGTTACATACCTCACTCTTTTAAAGAGAAAAAATCTAAAACAAAACTCTTAGTGTTCCGGGAAATACGAAACGGTTTGCCTTCCAGTTACGTTTTTCTTTGCTCGACTCAAACTCTTGATCTCCCCATGTCTAACAGCCTTCGCTTCTTCTGTGATTTCCCAAACGTCGTGATCTCTTCATGTGTAACTGCCTTCACTGCTTCTGAGCTTTCCCAAACGTCGTGATCTCTTCATGTGTAACTGCCTTCACTGCTTCTGAGCTTTCCCAAACGTCGAGCAGGTAAATCATTATCATACTTGAATTGTTTCGAGCTCCGAACCCTAAACCAAGCATCATAGCCATTTGGATGTGAAAAGCTAATGTCTTCCAGGCTGAAAATACATGGAGTGTCCTTGTTGGTATTCCCCGATTAATCAAATAAATAAACTATCACTCCACAACAGCACAGATGGCACCACTCCTCAGTAAAGGAAAATCGAGTCCTTGGGACCAAACCTGCATCTTAGTGTCATAAATCAATGCTAGCCCGGTAATTCTCTTCTCTCGATAAGATCAGCCATACATCCTTGAACCTGTTCAATGTAAACGCAGGCACCCATTGTAACGCAAGAGAAAGTGAGGATAGAGGTAGGAAGGTTAACCCCGTGCCATGAGTCGTTCACAGTCTCATATTTGAAGAAGGACAATGGAAATGGATCGTTGCACAGTACATTGATATGACGCGAGCCAACAAATGGCAGGCCCTTCGTTTCCTCGATCATACATTGCTAGTCAGATTATTCATTGGTTCACTATCGGGGTAAATAGATGAAGCACTGTTTGTCAAGATAATCTCGAAGTTTATTGCATCTTTCCACCTACCTTGTACACAGGATTCCTGCAATTTTCACTGTTAATACAGAAGCCTATGCCTACCATGTCGCAACACTCTGCAAAGCGGGCCATATGAAGGAGGTGCTGTACATATTGAACACGACGGAGAATGAAAATGGTGGTGTTCGTGTTGATTCCTCTATGAAATTTTCTTTATCGCAGGCCTGCATTCAAAAGAGAGCATTGGCAGAGGGAAAACTCATCCACGCCCACATCAATCGGAGTTCACGGGAGTCCATGGCATATTGACTTCTGGGAAATACTCTCGTGTGTATGTCAAGTGCGGAAGTATGATGGACGTTCGCAGAGTTTTCGATCAAATGCCCGAGCGGGATGTGTGTTCATGGACTGTAAGGATTGCAGCTTATGCAAAGCATGGCCCTCCTCGGGAAGCCCTGTATCTCTTCCACCAGATGATGGTGTTGTTTTTCTTCAGCACGCAGCTCCTAAAATCCTCCGACTTTAGTAGCTGTGATGCCAGGTAATGGAGCAGATACTACCTTCAACTTCTTTGAATCGCAAACGAAACTCCCGAGAACAATATCCGTTATGTTGCTTCCTATAGCCGCTGACACAGTCTCCAACTAATCTTGGGGAAAATCCACATTTACCGACCAGTTTTATCACCGATGATAACTGCCAGCAGAGTCGTTGGGCTGCACAACATGCGTCATTGCCCATTCCAGAGCATATTTAGTAATCTCCTTCATGCCATTTATGTTGTCAGTCTGTTGCTATCACATTTCCGCATATTCTCGGAAGCAAACTCTGCGAAAAAAACGCTTGATACCTCCAAAGTGGACGCACAGATATGAAAAGAGAATCAATACGACCTAGCCGGAGCACGTGGAGGCTCAACAACGAGCGATGCAATGCAGAAGACTCTTATTAGGCAATAAAAAAATTGTGGTGTCTCTCACTGGTTTCGACAATTTACAGCTTCCATTAAGTGTGAATAAATGAGACTTATCTTTTCTCCTCTGCCATTTTCCATGGCTTGGCAAGATCTGATATCTAGGAATTAAACAGGCGAATATACTCAGTTCATCGTTTTATAATAATGCAAAAAGCAGTGAATTAATTGGACGCGTAAACATATGAGCTCTTGTGAAGGCCATTGTGAAATAGGAATTGTATCGCCAGGTCTCATTTAGATATTAGATATGAAAGGAACGTGAATGGGGGTGAAGCAAGTGGGGTGCACGACTTTTGACACCATCCGATATTTGTTTAATTCCCAGATACAACTTCTCTCTGCTTCATCGTATAGTCCTTGTTTACGCCGGGAGCAGTAATGTCCGGCTTGAGAATGCTTTCAGTTAGCTTATTTGGACCACGTGCAGAAAACGTATCATTTCCACGGGAGTTTTCCTTTAATTACGCAGAAACGCTTATGCCATCTTTCTGCCTGCCAGTCTGTGGCGTTCTCGTCCTCTTCATGGGTATTTTGTTCCCTCTACAGAGTTGCAGTTCTCATTACCTCTCTTCTCGCCGGGCAATCCTTTCGAAGACCGTTGATGTGTGTTTTGGCCAGGCAATTCCTGTCCATCTGTTTCCACTGCCATGAACATGAGCAGAAATACTCCAAAGAGGGTCCCCGGGTTTAACTTCTGTCTTTGATGGCGGCATGGATGTTGGCATTCATCTTAGTTTCTGCAAAACATTCTTTTGCGCCTTGCCCATCCCATTTGCAATCATCCAACGAGAACCTGATTGTCATCTCTTTGGAATGCTCGCGCCCTTCAGCTTAGTGTTTTCCTGCAACCGTAGACCTGCAACATGGACATCTGTGACTTCGGATTGAGACGATACTTCATCTCTATCTTTGGTTTCTTCAGGGACTCCATTATTCACTTTATGTGACACACACCTTTCAGCTTGCACTAAATCAATCATGGGATTGAAGTCGAAAATCCATTGTCAAAGTATTTTCTATGAAACCCCTTTTTCCATTGCCAATATCAACTTTATCATCTTTGGGGTGCCTTATATAGATCAACTCTGATTGAACATCAGTATGAGCAGTGAGGATCTTAGAAGTTCTATCATTTGCTTCCTATGGAGTTGGCCTGTGGATCGATGTCATAATTTCCGAATAATGTGGAAGGCATATGCTACACGGCCAGAAAATGGATGACAGAGACATTGGTCCAGAATTAAACGCAAAGTAGTAAATTAAAAGCATGCATATTTATCGCCATCATCATCTCGATCCTCCTCCAACAGAAACTTGGGATCGTCATCACATGTGTAGCAACAAAGGCACAGAAATTGTATTGCACGCAGCATGATTCCAACTTCCATGAAACAATTGACAATACAAATTTAAAACACAAAAATAAAAAGCAGCGCAGAGTAGTTGTTTAGAAGCTAACCCGAACGATAAAGAACAATTATGATCCTCTCAAAATGTACTTTAAAGTTGAGTTTGATATCGCACGACGAATATTTTACTACTTGCATTGTCATAGACAGGTGGCTTCCATTCAGCCGAGAAACAATCTCACAAAATTCACCATAGATGGTCACCAAGCTTGCCAATTCTAGCTCAAGGAAGGAAGGTGCCACAACCTTGTCAAATGATCGTTTGGGCAGCACAGTTGATTTTAATATCTGTTACAACATTTGGTATGCTCGTTTAACCATAGACAATTTCACATCATTGTCATGTAACCATAGGCATTCACATATGCCACCCTCGACCACACTAACCTTCACTTAGAATAATTCTGGCAAGCCTACTCCAGAACCAACAGATAAACTCTAGTTGTTATCTGTAGCAACAACTCAAGACAAGTAGAGCGCTCCTTCTCCAAGGGTAGCACACAAGAGAGAGAGTCTCCATATCCACAAAACAAGTACCATACACAACTGCAGTAGTTGTAGCTGCATGTTACAACAACAACAACAACAACAACAATAATAATCATTTAATTAAATCAAGAGGTACATACCTCTTCATCAAAGAGGCATATACCTCCTCACCTCGTGACCAGTCAATGTTATATAGAAACTATCATGAGGGTATTGTAATCATATTTTATCATATTATCAATCAAATATCAATATTCAGAATATTTTTTCTCATTAATAATAGTTTACCTGTTACAGTGGTATCAGAGATTTCGTTTTGATCTAAGCTTTCGCCAATAATCCCCCCCCTCGTTTTGATCTAAG
>ML824050.1:29517-74392 GCA_009831015.1 Picea engelmannii | reverse complement strand
AATATATTCAGATGTAATAAATCTCAATATTAATAAGGCCTTGCAATAAAGTAGAATAAGTCGGATGTAAGAAGACCTAATAGAAGCTTCCGCTTCTAGAAGGATATTCCTCTAGATGGTTGTTTTGATAGACATATTTAGTATAAATAGGAGTCGAGAGTATGAGAACTCTAGCTTGGATATTATTGTAATAGAGGTATACTCTACTGGAGGTTTCCCCCTCGAAGAGGCCCGTGAACATTGCTCTCAGAATCAAAGTGCTACTTTTGGTGTTATTTTGATATCATTTTAGTGTTATTATGGTGTTATTCTATTTATATTGTTGTTTATCTGTCATTTCTAAAATTTTATTTATGTTCTGCATACTTTTTGTATCCAGAATATTACAGATCCTACTTTCTTATCCATGTCCTTTTCTAAGGTTCTTGTCTGTGATTGTTGTTGTTTTGTTGTGGTTCTCTAGGAGGGATTGTCATTCTGCAATCTTTGGCCATTTGTCCAAAGTTGTTACACTTGTAGCATTCCACTTCGGTGCTTAATGATTCAAACCTGTTGTAATTTCTTCTCTGTGTTTCACTAGGCCTTCTTGGATAACCCTTTTGTTTATGACTATCAATTTTTTTTATGTTCCTGTTGTTATCTCTGCAATTCACAGCTTTATGTCCAAAACTATTACATGCATAACATAAACCAAACAAGATAGTTTGATACCTGGGTGTTGAAGATATTTTGAAAAGAGATGCTCTTATGAGTCCTTCTTCCTGAGACCTATCTATTTCTGTAGGTCGTTGATTATGAAATATGAATCTTATCAGTGGAGGAGTTTCCCTGTAATTTTCTCTATAGACCTTCCTATCCCCTTTGATTGTTTCTGCATATATTTTTGGATATGTTTATTGTTCAGTTGTTTTGGAGCTTGATCCCTTTTCTATCTGATTGTATCCAAGTCCAGACATGTCATGATTAGGCCTTTGACTGCTGATAATGTCATTCAAAACTTTTGAGTTGTTCTGCATATTTTTCTTTTGAAGATCCTTTCTTAATGTGACAATCTCTGCTTCCAAATTTTCAATGATCATGTCCCTTCCTTCTAGCTATTCTTTGAGTGCTTCTTCAATTATTTTATCTTCTTCAATTGCAACCTTCAAATTTGTGATCATTTGTTCTAATTCCTGAGTGTCTTCTTTCTTGTCTAGTTCCACTTGTAGCTTCTTGTTTTTCCTCTTTTTTGTTCTGATAACTTCTATGGCACTGAACAATTTCTCTTGGTAGTTAACTTCTTCCTCTTCAATTTCTTCTTAGAATTCTTCATATTTTTCTTCGGCTTCTTCATATTCTTCTTCAGAGTTTTCTTTATCAGAGTCTTCTACTGCCATGAATAGAACTCTTTCTAGCTCACTATCACTGACTTCATCTTCATATGATGATGAGATGTCTTCTTTGGTGCATAATATTTTCTTGAAAACTTTCTTTGTGGTTATTTTTCCTTTATATGTTTGTTTTTTTTTTGAGTAGCCTTCATCATTTCTCTTTTTCTTATGAGGAAATTGTTAGCAAAATGACCAATACCATCACAATTAAAACAAATTAAAGGAATCTTACCTCTATACCTACCGTCGATTCCCTTGTTCAGTCTTTTGACAAAGTTGGCCACTTCTTCATCATCTTCCGAGATGTCACTATTGATGCTATGTGCTTTTTCTTAATTCTTTTCCTTTTTCTTTGATATTTTGGATGCTTTGAAGGATGCCTCTTTTACATTTGGATTTTCCTGTTCAGTTCTCATTTCATATGCTATGAATGTTCCATGTAGTTCGTCCATGCTTATTGAGTTTAGATATGCTCTTTCTTCTAGTGTTGATATCTTATGGTAAAATATCTAGGAAGAGATCTTAGTACCTTTTGAACAATTACAGATTCTTGAATTTCTTCTCCCAATCCCATGATTGCATTTACTATTTCATCGAATCGTAAGAAGTAAGCTGCAATATTCTCATCTTCCTTCATCTTTAGTTGTTTGAACTGACCTATGTAAGTTTGAAGCTTTGCTGCTTTGACTTTCAAATATCCTTCATAAATATTTCAAAGTTTGACCCAAATCTCTTTAGCAGATTTACAATGTGCAACTTTGGTGAATACTGTTTCACAAAGACCATTCAGAAGTGCATTTGTGGCTTTGGAATTATTATGACCGAGTTTCATTGCTTTTTCATTTGTTGGTGGAACTGCTGGTACTGTGTATCCATCTACAATTGATTTCCAAATTTCAAATCCCTTGTATGTATATATGTCTTCATCCTTAATGCATACTTCTGTACATCATCATGGTATTCCATTTTTATACAAGTTGTTTCTCTCCATGATCTACCTTTTAGTGGTTAAACTGATTTTTGAAGGAACCTTCTCTGATACCAATTGTTGGATTACTAAGAGGGGGGTGAATTAGTAATAGATCAATTTAATCCTTTTGAACCATATAATCCAAGTGTTATATCAATGTAGAATTATCATCCAATAACTGCAGAGTAAATAAGCAATGAACAAATGAAAAATCATACACATACACATACAGAGTACACCAGTGTTTTATGTGGAAACCCAAAGTGGGAGAAAACCACGTTATACCTTTTCTTATATGTATTGAAGAATTACATTCATTGGAAGCACCAACTTCCTTTGTTTTCCAGGTTCAAATGGAAGGAGGCTCCAACCCCCTAGTTTCTCAGGCTACAACATGAGGGAAGAACCAACTCCCCAATTCTTTGGCTACAACCAGAAGGAGGCTACAACCCCGTATGTTCTCCGACTACAACTGGAAGGTGGCTACAACCACATGTCCTTGCCCTGTCCAACCGCCCTGACGTATAAGTAGAATGATGGAACCACTGTCACACTATCACTTTGAGATATACTATTGTAAACTTGCAGCAATAAACCTGCACCAAACAACATAAACCATGCATCAACCACGCATCAACCTGTACCTCAACCTGTAATCAACCTGTACCATAAAAAGTGCATCAACCATGCACCAACCTGTACCAGACAACCTGTACCATAAACAAGTGCATCCAACCATGTACCAAGTATGTACAAATCATGTATCAACTACTTATCAACTATGAATCATCAATATGTACCAACATCATCAACTATACAGCTAGTCTATGTGCCAACTCATCAACTACTTGTCTCAACCATGTACCCAACATGTATCTCAACCAAAATCCCTCATCAATTTCATCGTCCAAATATGATTTGTAACTCTGTAATAGACCTGGTGCATATGATCACATACCTGCAAACCTTCCTTAACTTTAACAACAAGAGACTAGCATTTTCATCAAACTTTTCTTTAGTCTCACACGACTAGTTTTGGATTAGTCAACAACCCTAACTTGAAATAATCATAACCATGTACTTGTAATGAATAAATATCTTAAAATAGTACACAATGTTATTCAATGTGTTTTATTTAATTCCTCTAGGTGTCACTACTTGGAACCTCTTAGAAAAGTAGTTATAGAAACATGGCATACCTTGTTGAATTCTGACTTATTCTAGAGAGCGGACTTGTAGAGTGTGACCCGCATGGAATATTTGTTGTATGGATCTGAAAATTTTACACAGAATACTACATAATGTACTCTAACCAACACATTTGTTCCTATGTAATTTGCATCTATTATGAATAAATTATGACATATTTACCCAAAACACATGTTTTAGACTAGTTTCAAGACTAGCCACAAACCCTATTTTCCACAGAGTGTAACTCCAAAAATAAAATGACCCACAAGCTTAAATTCGTACAAAAACTACTTGTATATGTTTTCTCAATGACCTCTCTATTTCATGGTTTGAATCATTCTATAAAAAAATTTATTGCGAAATGGTGAGATGACCTGTAAATAACATACCTTAGAAAACATCATCAAAATAATTTATCCTCCCTTGAATTTCAGCCTTCTTTATTTTACCTTCTCTTTGAAATTTGACTTAGATATCCTTTGGTTACCTCAGATGCCTGTAGATATTCAATATGCTCAAATGTGTTTAAAATTAGAGAGCCTTGCCTCTTATTTATACTTTCATTTAGCTTCCTCAAGGGGTTACCTTTTAACCATCTTAACCCACTTTCCTTATTTTAGGGTTAACCAACTTCTAACCACTTGTCCAAATAGTAATTTATCCATTAAATTTATTATTTAAATCATTTATTTTGTATCCAATTTGACGTATAGTACAATCATCACTTCACTTTACCTCAAAGGGTTACCTTCTAACCATCTTAAACCACTTTCCTTATTTTAGGGCTAACCCACTTCTAACCACTTGTCAAACTTAGTAATTTCTCCATTAACTTTATTATTTAAATAATTTATTTTGTATTCACTTTGAATTATAGTACACTCATCACTTCACTTTATTATTTACCTTCTAAAAATCTCTTAAACCACTTTGACTACTTTGACCTTTTGGGGCTTCTAGATGACTCATGAGAGTTCTCCAACTTCACATGGACATAACTCTCTAACCATGAGGAGTTATGTGACGTTCCACATACCACTGGAAATGGCATGACATGTACTATCCATATATAAAAATATTACTTTCAAATATATCAAAACTTATACCGTTATCCATCAAACAAACTTGGGTCCATTACCCAAACCTGGGTTCTCCAACTTTCTTCAAGGGTTGACATCAATGACAACCAACCTTAATCAACACCATTTGTATCATTCATTTTCATAACCCAGAGCACCAAAACTGTTATAATTTTTGTCAAATACCTCATGAGGATTTCTGGGATAATTTCCTTCATAATGATTCTTGGGATTTTCATAGCTACTTATGTTCTAGGTGTTTTTAACCTTTTCATAGGCTCTACAATTTGTGGCTTTATGCCCAAAATTATTGCAAGAATAACACAAGCCAAGAAATGATTTTTGGTACTTGGGTGTGGGTGGTCTTCTAGTTGATGTTGTTATTATGAAAATATGATCTTCTTCTTGTGTATCATTCATTGTAGGTTGTTGATTCCATGTTCCTCTAAATGCACAATATTCTTCTTGATTATTCTTTATTTATGATTTTTGTATGTCCTCCTTTAGAGGCTTGCATTCTTTTTTCTTGATGGAAACCTTGATAGTATCCTCAAAAATTATTTTCTCTGCTTCATTTCCTATCATCATAGAGATTGAACCCTCATCAGTATTATTTTTTTGTATCCAAGTCCAGACTTTTCATAGAATGGTTTTTAATTGCAGATGATTTCATCCAATATTTTGGTGCTATTGCCAAAATTTAGTTGGATGTCCTTCTTCTGTAGTTCCTTTCTTAGTGAGACTATTTCAACTTCCAGATTCTATGCTATTTTTTTTTTATTTTTTTTTATTTGTCTATTGAATGTTTCTTCGATCACTTTGGATTCTTCCAACTGAATCCTTAGATCTATGATAGTCTGCTTGGCTTCTTTAGAATTTTTTCTAGCGTTTTGGAATCCTTCCTTTAGTTTACTTAACTCTTCTTTGAGAGACTTGTTTTTCTTCCTTGCTATTCTTAGATCACTTAAGACACTGATCAATTATTCCTCAAGATTTACTTCTCCTTCTTCTTTATAGTCTCCTTCATTATTTTTAGTAGTTTCCTMTTGAATCTCTAATTCCATGAAGAGTAATCTTCTTGAGTCATKGTCACTATCGTCATATTCATCGGATGAAGAACTATCATCTTTTGAATAGAGGATTTTMTTTTTCAAAAATATTCCTTTATTTATTTCCTTGTCTCTTTTTTGATATTTATTTTCTTTCTTAGGAGCTTCTTCTTCATCACTATATGAAYCCTTTGCATAAGGACATTTGGAAKAAAAATGGCCAAATTTACCACAATTAAAKCATTTGAAAGGAATCTTACTTTTTTACTTGCCAGTTCCTCTTTTCATCTTTCTCACAAAGTTGGCTTCTTATTAATTATATGAATCATCACTATTGTTGGGGTAGGGTTTTGACCTTGGCATGTTCTTTCTTTTCTTCTTGGAGTCTTTCAAATATGCTTCCCTTCTAGATGGATTTTGCTATTTTGTTCTCATTTCAAATGATGTAATTATTCCATGTA
The DNA here is from genome assembly GCA_009831015.1 of Picea engelmannii. Lineage (NCBI taxonomy): Eukaryota > Viridiplantae > Streptophyta > Pinopsida > Pinales > Pinaceae > Picea > Picea engelmannii. The sequence continues at coordinate 68,272 of ML824050.1, read as the reverse complement.
ATTCATCCATGCTCAACATAGCCATATATTGTGTTTCATATAGAGCTGAGATTTTAGGGTCAAATATCATTGGGAGAGATCTCAATATCTTTTACTTAATAACTAAATTTTCAATCTTTTCTCCTAGTCCTCTTATAGTATTCAAAATTTCTTCAACTCAGAGAACAAAATGTGAAATATCTTCATCTTCCTTCATTCTCATATGTTCAAATTGTCCTATGTAAGTCTAAATCTTGGCCTCTTTGACTTTAGCATCTCCTTGATAAACATTCTTGAACTTTTCCCAGATTTCCTTTGCAGAATCATAATGCATAACCTTAACAAATTTTGAACCTATTAGATCACTTAGAATGGAATTTATAGATTTTTAATTGTAGTCATTGATATTTGTACCGAAATTATCTATTGGGGGAGAAGCTGGTGTAGTGTATCCATTTACAACATCTTTCCAAACATCAAATCCTTTTTCTTGCAAAAATCCTCTCATTCTTATGCTCCAAAAAACATAATTTTTCCCATCAAACAATGGTGTTCCATTTTTGGTAAATTATCCTTGCTTATCCATGATTTTCCTTCTATAACATCCCCATCCACCCATGTCAGGCCATGCTACTCCAAAGAACGCTTTTGTTCTCTCTGCGGAACATACTGTAACATACCCAACATCCAACTGAGCTATGCCACATAATTTTTTTGAACTACATGCAAGTAAAACATATACACACAGAACTATTGCATAACTTTATATATAAAAAGTAAACATAAAAATGCATTCTGTAATTGCATGGATTCATACCAAAATCACAGTAAACACATACATGCAACATATACATGAAATACCCATAGCTATAAAGAGAATTATAACCACAAATAGGATAAATCCACAAAAATAAACACGTAAATAATAATGCAGCATGTAAATTTATCACACAGTTGACACTTATCTTGGTAATAATATCGCCAATTGTGTGCATACCTTCCACGAACCTCCCAGCCTTAGACCACACTGCTCATCACTCTCAGCAATGGGTCACCCCCGAGATGGGACTAAACTCCACCTGGGTAAAGGGATTCCTAACCAAGCTAAGATCCCAAAGACAACAGGAAAGACTCTGTCACAGGTGCCCACTCAAACTAACAGCCTACAGTCCCTCATTCCCCACATTCCTGTCCCACCCTAGGAAGTGTTCCCATTCTCTTCTCAACAGTCCTTCAGATTTCCCACTTCCTTTCTAGGCTTCAACAATAGGCCAGACAAGAAGTCTTAGAGCCCTCTAGTTGCAGTTTAGCACCTTCAGGAAATGAATTCCCAACAATTCTCTCACCCAGAGAGAAAGTGTTCATGGGCTTGACAACCTGCCTCTTCAATATCCCATGGGCCTGACAACCCTCTTCTTCAGTCTAGCTCCCAAGATAACCAGGTACACCTATAGGTATGGATACATATACAGGCTCAGGTATAGTGACATGAAGGTACGAAGGATAGCTCAATGAGTGTGTGAATTCTCATGGATGATTGACTAGATGACTGAATGATGGAAGGAAGACTGATGGAAAATGAAATAAGTCCAAAAAATATGTATTCATGTCCCCAACTTGACACTCGTCATGTTGGGAGCTACTTTGGTCCACTTGTACCCATCCTTAGAACTTAGGATAAAATAATTATCCATACTTTATGATTTAAGAAATATTAACATTCCTTTTTGGCTTAAGCTCCCTAGCTTAGCCATTTTATTAACTTTTATTCCCCCCCCTTTCCCTAACTAGTGGATTTTAGTCTCCCATACTCTTTTATCATGGTCGGTTTGCACGCAACGATGCATTTAAAATTAATGATGAGACATATACATAAATAGGCTCACCGACCTTTAACATCTAGGCTCTCTGGCCTAATCATCACAAAACTGTCTCACCAGCCTATAAAACACAACATAGACACAAAGGCTCTGTGGCCTCAAAATCGCACGCAATTAAGTTGCTACGCTCGGTATCCTGGAATGTGCACACTTCCTCATTTTACTGCGCAGTACATGCATGCAATATGCCATGAAAGGTGCATACAAAAATGATATCAAACAACTCACCAACTTAAGTACATTTTCATTTTCATTACAATTGGGTTCGACCTAGGTATATTACAATCCCCTCCCCTTATTTATGCACTGTCCTTAGTGCATTATGTACTCATATACAACAAAATTTAAAAAATCCTCAAAAAGATGTGGGTATTATGCCCACATTGCATCCTCATGTTCCCAAGTAGCGTCCTTAGGACCGTCCCAGGTCCATTGGACCTTTACAAGCCCTATGGCTCGATTCCAAAGATGTTTGATTTTTCGTTCCAGAATTCATACCAGATGCACTTGGAAAGAGCCTTATTGCTCCACCTGAATCACATTCCAATCAATAACATGATTAACATCAGGTATATATTTCTTGAGCAATGATATATGGAATACCTTATGAACAGACTTAGATGCAGGCAATGCAATCATATAAGCCACTGGACCAATCCTTTCTAGGATTTTAAACGACCCACAATAGCGAGCTACCAACTTTGAACAATTTCCCAACTTTAGTGAACTTCTGTTGGCTTTCACTTTCAAAAATACATGGTCTCCCACTTTAAATTCCCTGTGAGTTCTGCCCTTATCAACAAAGATTTTCTGCCTGTCTCTAGCAGCCTTTAAATTTTTCTTTATTTTTATCATTTTCTCCTCCATTTCCCTAAGAAAATTTGGCCCTACCACTGCTCTATCTACTGGGTTATCCCAACTTACTGGCGTGTTGCACTTTCTTCCATAAAGTTCCTCAAATGGGCTGATATTTAGAGATGTTTGGTACCCATTGTTATAAGCAAACTCTACCAAGGGTAGGTAGTCTTCCCATTTTGATGGTTTATCCATCACATACATCCTCAACATATATTCAATCACTTGATTCACCCTCTCTGTTTTTCCATCTGATTCTGGATGATAAGATGTACTAAAATTCAAATTTGATCCAAATCCATTAAATAATCCTTTCCAAAATTTTGAGGTAAATTTTAGATCTCTGTCAGATACAATTGTCTTGGGTATTCCATGTAATTGAGCAATTTCTCTCATATAAACATCAGTAATGTTGGCTACCTTGTGAGTGAGCTTAACTGGAATAAAATGGGCAACTTTAGTAAGCTTATCCACCACTATCATGATAGAATCATGTTGCTTGTTTGTTCTGGGCAGTTTGGTGATCAAATCCATGGTTACAACTTCCCACTTCCACTCGGGAATGGGTAATGGTCGTATCAAACCAACTAGTTGTCTATGCTCAGCCTTTACCTTTTGACATTCCAAACATTTGGAAATAAAATCAACAACCTCTTTCTTCATGCCTGGCCAATAATATTGGCTTTTGACAACTGCAATAGTTTTCTGATAACCTGGGTGCCCAACATAAGGTACATTATGCATTTCTCCCAATATTATATTCTTCAATTCATTATAATTTGTTATATAAATTCTGCCCCTGTACATAAGAATTTCATCATTATATAGCTTGTATTCTTCAATTTTCTGTTGTAAATTACCTTGCTGTAATTTTGCCACTAATTCCTTGTATTGCAAATCTAATTTTGCAGCCTCTAAAATTATGGGTTTCAAATCTGATTGGTACATGCTAATGGCTGTAGTATGAAATTCGTGCACTCTTTTGATGAGTTCATCAACCACTTTGTTCTCTTTCCCCTTGATATGATTTATATCAAAGTCATATTCACTTAGAAATTCTAACCATCTTCTTTGCCTAACATTTAGAGTTGGCTGATAAAATAAATATTTCAGACCATTATGGTCTGTTCTTAGCTCAAACATTTTCCCCATGAGGTAGTGTCTCCATTTCCTCAAGGCATTCACTATGGCTTCCAACTCCAAATAATGAGTGGCATATTGTCTTTCATTCTCCTTCAACTTCCTTGATTCATAACATATAACAAACCCATTTTGACTGAGGACTCCACCAAGTCCTTCTTTACATGCATCTGTGCATACAATGAAGTCTTCATTGGGTCTGCAATCCTTAGTATTGGAGCACTTGTTAATAATGTTTTCAACTGTTGGAAACTATTTTCACAATTCAATGTCCATTGAAACTTCACACCCTTCTTTTGTAAGGAAGTGATTGGATGTAAAATCTTTGAGAATACTTTAATAAACCTCCTATAGTAGCCTGCAAGGCCCATGAATGATCTGACCTCTATCACATTATTTGGTGCTAACCATTCTCTAATGGCTTCTATCTTCTTAGGATCCACTACTATCCCATCCTTTGAAATGATATGTCCCAAATAATGAATTTGCTTTTGATAAAATGAGCACTTGCTAAAATTGGCATACAAATGATGCTCCCTTAATACTTGCAACACCATTCTCAAATGATGCTCATGCTCTTATTTTGACATAGAATATATAAGAATGCCATCTAGAAAGAAAATGATAAACTTTTCTAAATATTCTCGGAAAACACCATTCATTAAGCACATGAAAACAACTGGTACATTTGACAACCCAAATGGCACCACTGTGAACTCATAATGACCATACCTTGTCATGAAGGTGGTCTTGATGATATCTTCCTCTTTAATCCTTACCTGATGATATCCCGACCTGAGATATATCTTTGAAAATCTCTTCTCATCCTTCAATTGATCAAAGAGATCATCAATCCTTGGCAGATGATACTTGTTCTTTACAGTCACTTTATCCATCTATCTGAAGTCAATACACAATATTAATGTCCCATATTTCTTCTTCACGAACATGACTGGGGCACCCCAAGGTGAAAAACTTGGGTGTATATACCCCTTTTTTAGAAGTTCTTCAAGCTGCATTTGCAACTCCTTAAACTTTGGTGTACTCATTCTGTAAGGAGTCTTTGACACTGGAGCTACTCCAGGCATTAAATTTATAGAGAAATAAATATCCCTCTTTGGGGGTAGTCCTGGTACCTCCTTGAACACATCTTCAAACTCTTTTAGGACTACATAATCTTCCAAATTTGGCACCTTATCTTTAGGTGTCTCTTCCATATGAGCTGCAAATATTTGACACCATTTTCTGTAACATCTCTTCAACTGCAATGTTGAAATTTATCTAATGGTTACTGCCCTGGGAATTCCTTGCATTCTCCTTAGGCTCCCTTTCTCATCCAAGTAAGTAAATATCTTGTTATGACAATCTAGGATAAAATGATGCTGGTCCAACCAATCCATCCCAATTAGATAGTCATAGAAAGCTAAAGGAAACATGTTCAAGTATTCCCTAGTGTTTAGTCCATTCATGTCCATAAGACATGACTTAACCATCTCATTAACTTTTATTTTGGCTCTAGTAGCCAGCTGATGCAGGAGCATCTCCCACATCAAGCAAGCCAGCGTGGAAGACAATAGATAGTTGGACGAGCGCCATCACAAATTTTGAAAACACCTTAAAGTTGTTTCGCGTTCTTAAATGAGCCATTAAGATGAAGCGCACTTGTATATTGTAATGGACCTTGAGCCTTTAGCTCTCGTCCTTAGTAGGTAGACGACATTTAAGATAGTTAATGTAAAGTAGATATAATTTAATTCTAGATTAGACTGTTTGAGAGTGCAAGAGGGAAACATGATATAGACACCCTCATTGTGCATTGTATTATTATGAAGCAGCATTGTTCAAGAGAGAAGAGCATGCTGAGAGCTGTGTAAGAACACCCATGTATAGTCATTTGAATTAATAGAAGAAAGCTTTGATTCAAATTCATGGTTTGTGTTGTTCTCTGTGTATTGATGTTGATATCCTCATGAATGTTTGCTTCTAGTTATACATTTGCTTTTATATGTTGTGTATATGATTTCATGTTTGAATTGAAGTCTGAGAGGAAGAAGGAATGAGTTTCAATTGTTTCTCTATCTGAGCAAGAGTTCCTACAAGGAGTGCAGTCGAATTTGTCCGCAAGGAGTGCATTGACAAAAAGGCTCAGGTAGTTTAGCTTTTGTTCTCATTCACCCACAAGTGTCGTTGGGCATAGGAGCCATGCAAGGAGTGCGTAGGCCGGGAAAATGTCTCAGGGTTGCGAACCTGAGTGAAGCGTCGAGACACTGTTGTTGAAGGTGTGCGCAGAGTCGAGGAACTTCAACACTTAGTCGTGGTTGAAGGGTTGCCGCAAGGAGTGCGTGCAAGAGTTTCTTTTGAAGGAATTGAAGGTCGTGGGAAAGCTCAGGAGGGATAGGCCTTCAAATTTGTTGAAGGGAAATGCAGGAAAGTTGTGCCTTGAAGGTTGTCAAGAAGCATCGCAAGTCTGCACATAGGCGAACAAGTTTCATGGAGGAACACTTAATCATTTCGCGAATTGCATAAGGAAGAACGAACAATCGAAATTCTCTAAGGACATTTCACGAAATTCCGTGGGCCATTAGATCTTGTAGAGGTGCAAGGAAGTTACAGTGCAAGTGTGAAAAGGTTCAAAGCTTAGGAGGGGGTGAAGCCGTTGATTAGGGCCACAAGAATTGTCAGATTTGCACGCAGAATCATGTATCGGGGTTTCGTGGATTGAAAATCCAAATTATTGCAACGGAAATCACGATATTGCGATATGTGATATTCTGAAAGGCTAAAAGAATAGTGTGGGGCTGCAAGGATTAGAGTGGAGGACAGGTGGCACGCCTTATCGGGGTTTCGCTGCGAGAAGTTTTGAAACAACGGTGTCAGGATTTGCGATACCGCGAACTCCAAAATCCCGATGGACGTGATGGGCATTGGAAAGTCAACCCACGAACGCATCAAAGATTTGACATATCGGGACTCAGGAGTTGGAGAACTGAGTCACTCGACATCGCGAGGGCTGAAATCGTGAAAGAAGAAATCCCGATAGGAGAAGGGAGAGGTCAGCATTGACTTGTATCGGCGTCCGAGGATTCGTAGGACCAACACTCGACCACTGACCTTTGAATTCGTGAAGTCATGAGTTCCGATCCTCCGAGTGCAGAGAGGGGATCGAGCAAGGATTCTGTGGGTGCAGATTTCCCGATAGGGAAATAGAAGAGCTATTTAAGAGTTCTTCGGGCCGTGAGAAAGAGAAGATCCTGTGAGCGGACGTGCCTGTGGGTGCGACTGCGTCAGTTTGGTATCAGAGCACAAAAAGGTTCTTTGCTTTTTGTAGCAGAGAAGAAGAGAATTCACCATGCCGCCAAGGAGAGATAGACAGTCACCCGATCCAGAGGATAGGGAAGTGCAGAGAAGGAGAGGCAGGCAGGTAACAGATCCAGTCATAGAGAGACAAATGCGAGATCTCCAAGCTATACTCGAAGACATGGAGACAGAGCAGAGATGCACAGTCGGTGCAGGGGATCTGAGTGATTCTGAAAGCGAAGTTGAGGCTGAACGTGAAGAGGAAGTTCCAGCCGAAGATGCATCAAACGAGCATTTGATCAAAGCTATTGCCAGGATGGGTGCAAAATCAAAGATGGACATTCCAGTTTACGAGGGAAACTTGGATGCAGAGGAGCTTCTAGACTGGATTAGAGCTCTAGATACATACTTCGACTATGAAGACGTCGAAGAGGACAAGAAGGTCAAGCATGCTATTACATGCTTGAAGGGACATGCATCATTGTGGTGGGATGAACTACAAGCTGATAGACACTGTAAGGGAAAGCAGAAGATCACGAGTTGGGACAGGATGATCGCGAAGATGAAAGCAAAATTCATCCCCAGGGATTACCATATTTCTCTGTTCAGGAAGATGTAGAACCTGAGACAGAAGCTGATGACAGTGAAAGAATACACTGAGGAATTCTACAAACTAAACATTAGAGAAGGTCATTGGGAGAGTGATGATGAGAAAGTTGCCAGATATACAAATTTCCTGAGATATGATATCCAGGATGAGATGATCATGGTAGCCATCCGGACGGTGGAATATGCTTGTCAGATGGCTCTAAAATCTGAAGAGAAGCTGAGCCGAAAGCAAGGTCAAAGGGGCCGAGGCAGAAGTCAGCCTAGAGGAAAATTAGTTGACCAGGAAAGAACCCAGAAGCCGAGGGATGACTGGAAGAAACCTCAGACTCGGACAGAGAGAGGTGGAAGTTCACGGTGAGGGCAATTTGATGAGCAGAGGGGACATCATAATGAGCAGAGAGGAGGTTATGCTGACAATAATACTTTTCCTCGTACTAGAGGCAGAGGAAGAGGAAGAGGTGGAGCAATAACATGCTTCACATGTGGAAAGAATGGGCACAAGTCTTACGAGTGTCCAGAGAAAAAGAAAGAAACTGGAGAATCTCACATCACCGAGGCACAGAGGTGGGATGTTGAGGCAGAAGACACTGAAGGTGGAAGATCGTTGATGATGTGAAAAGTCCTTTTGACACCTGAGAAGGAGGTGGAGAGTTTAGCCCAAAGGACCAGACTTTTCAGGACTACTTGCAAGACCAAGGACAGGGTGTGCAAGGTCATTGTAGACAGTAGTAGCACGGATAATCTCATTTCTACAGAGATGGTAAAGAAGCTGGAGCTAGAGAGGACTGATCATCCAAGCCCATACAGAGTTTCATGGCTACAAAAGGGACACCAGGTAACTGTCACTAAACAATGTTTAGTTGAGTTTAAGATAGGAGGATATAATGATAACATTTAATGTGAGTCATTCCTATGGATGTTTGTCATCTATTGCTGGGTAGACCATGAAAATATGACAGGAATGTGATTCATGATGGGAGAATAAACACATGCACCCTAGAAATAAATGGGAGGACACACATGTTGCTTCTAATTAAAGATAAGGAGGTGAAGCCAGAAGTAAACAACACAGTACTTCTCATGAGTGGGAAGGAACTTCTTACAGAGGTTAAGAAGAAGGAGGATCCACAATTATTTGTGGTCAGAAAGCCGAAGATTGTTCTGACTAGCACGAGAGTGGATGATTTATCAGATGAGATTCAGGAGCTGTTGGAAGAGTTCGCTGATATAGTCGTGGACGAATTAAATTGTTCGTTACCACCGATCAGGAGTGTGAGTCATCATATTGACCTCATACCAGGAGCCAGTTTTCCAAACAAAGCCACGTACAAATTGACGCCGTAAGAAAATGAGGAGGTTAAAAGGCAAATCCAGGATTTATTGGACAAAGGTTTGGTCAGGGAAATCTTGAGTCCATGTGTTGTTCCAACAGTACTCAGTCTGAAGAAAGACAGAGGCTGGAGGGTGTGTAATGACTTGAGGGAGATTAACAAGATAACCATCAGGTATAGATTTCCATTGTCGAGGATGGATGATCTGATGGATTGCTTAAGTGGAGAAAAGTACTTTTCAAAGATTGATTTGAAGAGTGGATATCACTAGATTCACATGAGAGAAGGTGATGAATGGAAGACCGCATTCAAAACAAATGAAGGGTTGTATCAATGGCTTGTTATGCCGTTTGGATTAACAAATGCACCGAGTACCTTCATGAGGTTGATGAACGAAGTCCTGAGGGAGTTCATTGGGAAATTTTTCATTGCGTATTTGGATGACATACTGGTTTACAGTAAGAGAACAATGGAGCATATGAAGCATTTGGCTATAGTGATGCAGAAATTGCAGCAGCAGAAGATGTTGATAAATATGAAGAAGTCCTCATTCATGAAGACATAACTCATCTACTTGGGGTTTGTTATTTCGGAAAATGAGTTGAGGATGGATCCAGATAAGGTGGAGGTAATCAAGAATTGGCCATCACCGAGGAATGTATTCGAGGTGAGAAGTTTTCACGGATTGGCTAGTTTCTAACGAAAGTTCATCAGGGATTTCAATGGAATTAGCGTAGCAATGATGGATACAATGAAGAAGCAACATAAGTATTTTCACTAGACTGATGAGGCTGAGAAGAGCTTCAAATTGCTGAAGCGGAAGATTACGGAACAACTAGTTTTGGTGTTGTCGGATTTCCTGAAGACATTTCAAGTGAAATGCGATGCAATCGGATTTGCAATCGGGGCAGTCTTGAGTCAAGAAGACAGGCCGATAGCGTATTTCAGTGAGAAGCTGAACGAGGCAAAATTGAAATACTCCATGTATGATAAGGAATTTTATGCTATCATATAGGCGTTGAAGAAATGGAGGCATTACTTAATCCCGAAAGAGTTTGTATTGTACAGTGATAACCATGCATTACAATTTGTGACTCAACAGGAGAAGTTGAATCAGAGGCATGTTAAGTGGGTTGAATACATGCAGAATTTTACATTTGTGATTAAACATATTTTTGGTACTGCTAACAAAGTTGTTGATTCTTTGAGCAGGAAGTGTTTGTTGTTGCAGGAGTTCCGAGTCAAAACGTTGGGTTTTGATGATCTCAAGGACATGTACGCTAATGATCAAGATTTCAGAGAGGCGTATGAAGTAACTGGGAATCCATTTCTCAGAGACAGGAGCCAGTGGGCCGAATACATGATCCAGGAAGGATTACTGTTCAGAGGAAATCAATTGTGTATTCTGAAATGCTCCATGAGGGAGAATCTGTTGAAGGAGAAACAAAGTGGAGGATTGGCAGGACACTTTGGTCATGACAAGACATTCGCGAAATTGAACGAGTCATATTTTTGGCTGGGAATGTGAGCAGGCCCAAGAGATTTGTAGACCGATGTAGAATTTTCCAACATTCAAAGGGAAGGAAGAAGAATGCGGGATTCTATCAACCATTGCCCATACCAGAAAGGCCGTGGGATGTGATTAGCATGGATTTTGTATTGGGGTTGCCGAGGACACAAAGAGGATTTGATTCAATCTTTGTGGTGGTGGATAGATTTTCCAAGATGGCACATTTTATCCTGTGTCAGAAAACCAGTGACACAACTCACATTGTGAATCTATTTTTCAAGGAGGTCATTTGACTTCATGGGTTGCCGAAGAGTATAGTTTCGGACCGAGACCCAAAGTTCATAGGGAATTTTTGGAGGACCTTATGGAAGAAGCTAGGAACTAATTTGGAATTTAGTTCAGCTTATCATCCTCATACGGATGGATAGACAGAAGTGGTGAAGAAAATTCTGGGAGACTTGCTGAGAATCTTGGTGACAAAACACCACAGCCAATGGGACAATATATTTCCGCAGGCAGAATTTGCGTACAATGACTCAGTGAATCGAAGCACAGGCCAGAGTCCATTTCAGGTTGTTTATGGCATGCAGCCGAGAGGAATTTCTGAACTGAGGGATTCAGAATAGACTACGACTAGGAGCGCTAGTGCAGAAGAATTCGCTGAGGCAATGAAAGAACTTCACAGCCAGGTGAAGGAGTGACTACTAAAATCAAGCCAAGAGCATAAGCGCAGAGCCGATCATCATAGAAGACAACTTCAGTTCGAGGTTGGTGATCTGGTTCTGACACATATGAGGAAGGAGAGGTTCCCAAGAGGAACGTATAATAAGCTGAAAATGAAAAAAATCGGGCCATGAAAGGTCTTGAATAAATTTGGGGACAACGCTTATGAAATTGAATTACCCGATGGGATCAGAATTTCTCCGATATTCAATATCTCGGATTTGTACCCATATAAGGCTGAAGAAACAGAAACTGGAAATGAGCATCCAGTGATCCAGTGGATGAAGCAGATGCCAGTTGCGGATAAGCCACAGATGGAGTGCATACTAGACAAGAGAGTCAGTAAAAAGACCAGAAGAAAATAATACTTTGAGTATCTGGTCAAGTGGAAGAACCATCCAGTTGAAGATGCCAGCTGGGAGACTGAAGTAGAGATACAGAGGCATGGACAGATCGTGCAGGAGCTCATGGACAAGAGCCCATGAATATTTTAAAGTGAGGGAGTATTATGCAGGAGCATCTCCCACATCAAGCGAGCAAGCGCGGAAGACAATAGACAGTTGGATGAGTGCCAGCAAAAATTTTGAAAACACCTTAAAGTTGTTGCGCATTCTTAAATGAGCCATTAGGATGAAGCACACTTGTATATTGTAATGGACCTTGAGCCTTTAGCTCTCGTCCTTAGTAGGTAGACGACATTTAAGATAGTTAATGTAAAGTAGATAGAATTTAATTCTAGATTAGACTGTTTGAGAGCGCAAGAGGGAAACGAGATATATACACCCTCATTGTGCATTGTATTATTATGAAGCAACATTGTTGAAGAGATAAGAGCATGCAGAGAGCTGTGCAAGAACACCCATGTATAGTCATTTGAATTAATAGAAGAAAGCTTTGATTCAAATTCATGGTTTGTGTTGTTCTCTGTGTATTGATGTTGATATGCTCATGAATGTTTGCTTCCAGTTATACATTTTCTTTTATATGTTGTGTATATGATTTCATGTTTGAATTGAAGCTTGAGAGGATGAAGGAATGAGTTTCAATTGTTTCTCTATCTGAGCAAGAGTTCCTGCAAGGAGTGCAGTCGAAGTTGTCCGCAAGGAGTGCGTTGACAAAAAGGCTCAGGTAGTTTATCTTTTGTTCTCATTCACCCACAAGTGTTGTTAGGCATAGGAGCCATGCAAGGAGTGTGCAGGCTGGGAAAACATCTCAGTGTTGAAAACTTGAGTGAAGCGTCGAGAGACTGCTACTGCAGGTGTGCGCAGAGTCGAGGAACTTCAACACTTAGTCGTTGTTAAAGGGTTGCTGCAAGGAGTGCATGCAAGAGTTTCTTCTGAAGGACTTGAAGGTCGTGGGAAATCTCAGGAGGGATAGGCCTTCAAATTTGTTGAAGGGAAATGCAGGAAAGTTGTGCCTTGAAGGTTGGCAAGAAGCATCGAAAGTCTGCACACAGGCGAACAAGTTTTGTGGAGGAACACTTAATCATTTCGCGAATTGCATAAGAAAGAACGGACGGTCGAAATTCTTTGGGGAGATTTCACAAAATTCCATGGGCCGTTAGATATTGTAGAGGTCCAAGGAAGTTACAGTGAAAGTGTGAAAAGGTTCAAAGCTTAGGAGGGGGCAGATCTGTTGATCAGGGCCACGAGAACCGTTGGATTTGCATGCGGAATCGTGTATTGGGGTTTCATGGATTGAAACTCCAAATTATTGCAACGGAAATCGTGATATTGCGATACACGATATTCTGAAAGGCTAAGAGAATAGTGTGGGGCTGCAAGGATCAGAGTGGAGGACAGGTGGCATGCCTTATCGGGGTTTCGTTACGAGAAGTTCTGAAACAACGGTGTCAGGATTCGCAATACCGCGAACTCTAAAATCCTGACGGAAGTGACGGGCATTGGAAAGTCAACTCACGAACGCATCGAGGATTCAGCATATTGGGACTCGAGAGTCGGAGAGCCGAGTCACTCGACATCGCGAGGGACAAAATCGCGATAGAATAAATCCCGATAGGAGAAGGGAGAGGTTAGCATTGACTTGTATCAACGTTCGGGGATTCGTAGGACCAACACTCAACCACTGACCTTTGAATTCGCGAAGTCACGAGTTCCAATCCTCCGAGTGCAGAGAGGGGATCGAGAAAGGATTCTGTGGGTGCAGATTTCCCGATAGGGAAATAGAAGAGCTATTTAAGAGTTCTTCGGGCCGTGAGAAAGAGAAGATCATGTGAGCATACGTGCCTGCGAATGCGACTGCGTCACCAGCTGTACCAACCAATATTTTCCATGCTTGCTTCTTGGAAAATGAAAACTTTCCACCATCTTAGGATCTATATAACTATGACTAGCTCTTGAATCCATTAAAATAGAAATGGTTTGGTTGTTGATCATACCTTCCACTTCAATCATGTGTGACTGATACTTTGTGTGCTTGTTGTCGAGGGCTACATAGATCCTTAGTACATTTCTTCCCATGTCCTCCAATGTTTCAACTTGCTGTACATTGTGAACAATCCTCACTTTTTCACCTCTGTGAGGAAAATATCTGAACATATGATCTCCTTTACAACCCCAACATTGAATAGGTGGCTTCCTTGGCCTTTGAACTCCTATATCAATCGTTCTCGGTTCTATAGAAGTTGGCTACCCTTGAGTATTATTTCTGAAGAATGGTGTCTTAGTTCCCTTCTTCCTCTGATCCATCTTGAATTTCTTTTTGTCTTCCCAAGCTTTTTGGAATGTTGGCCTTGCTTTTTGTTGATCATAAAGACATTTATCTCACCTTATGGTATCCTCCAATGTCTTGGGATCATCATATTGTATTTTTTCACTGATGAATGATGGCGATCCACTCAAATACCTCTGAATCTTAACAGTCTCATCCTTGATGAAGGAAACATACTTCAGTAGTTCTAAAAACCTTCTCTCATATTCATCTATGTTCATACTCCCAAGGTTGAGTTCAAATAACTCTTTCATTTTCTTGTGATAGTATCTCTTAGTCAAGTATTTCTTCTCAAAATACTTCTTGAATTCCCTCCAAGTAACACTTTTCTCTTTAATGTGTTGCACCTGCACATGATGATCCCACCACATGGATGCCTTTACCTTGAGTTGATAGATGAAAATTATACCTTCTACATGAGATGAATAATTATGCAATTGAAAATATTTCCTCATGCCCAATAGCCATGTCTCTGCATCTTCATCCTTCTTGTGCTCACCGTCAAATGTAGGAGGCTTGATTTTGTTCATTTCTCCTCCTAGCTCATCCACCCCAGACTTCTTATTCTTCTTGACAGGGGATGGAATTGAGATGCCATGTTCTCTCTTATGGGAATGCCTCGAGGAGTGATGGCGATGTCTGCTAACACTTCTTTCTCTTCTTTTCTCATCAGGAGACCTGTGACTTCCTTATTTGCTTGAGCCACTCTCCTTATACAATTTATTTTCTATTCTATTAAAGATCTGCATTAAATTCATGTTGAAGTCATCATGCTACTCCTTGGATATCATAATCCTTTCATTATCAGCTTTATGGCTTTGGACATCCTTCTGCAAATTTTTAATGGTCTCTACCATATTCATGTTTTCATCCCTTCCTTCTCCATGTCCATTGGAGGTTGTTCCTTCAATGCCCAAATGGACATCCATCCCTCTAATCTCATCTTCCTGGATGTAAGTCCCTTGTTCCTCTTTCATTCCTATGGAATCTGTGTTTATCTTGATCTGATCAATTTTTTTTTAACTTTGCAAAATGTGCAGCCAACAAAACTTTGTCAGGCTCACTGACTCAACAATTTCATAAAAAATATGAACCATTATGGTTCAATAATATATCAGAATTGTTTGTTCTGATTTCCTAGAAAATTGAATGACCAAATCAATTTTATGGGAGGATATTTAGATTCCAATTTCCAACACCTTTCCAACGCTTGCTACCATGCTCAATTCCGAGTCTTGAGTAGAAAGTTATGGTTATTTGAAAATTGCCCATTAATTTTTCTGTTCATTCTTCAACTTGCGGTAAATATGCATTTTTGCACCTACTACATTGGAATTTTAGTGGGATATCGATTGGGTTTCTTCATATACATATGGGGGACACTATGTCCAAGTTTCACCTTTTTCTAAGTTCTGGGCTGCTAGTTACAGCCTGCTGAAGTTCCAGGCCAATTCGTGTTTTTTGGTCTGGAATGCCACATTTACCTTATTTTCCATATTAAGCATTTTTAACATGCCCAAAAATTTATTTTAGCTCTGGGACTATATTATACGGTTCAATATATTTCCATTGACTACTCCTGTGCCTCAATCGGATTTTGATGTAGAAAGTTATGGCTCTTTGAAGTTAGTTGGGTCTTAAAATTTACCCTCCATTGTTTGTGCTGTAACTTTCTCATAGAAGCTCCATTTCACGAATGATTTACACCATTACAAAGATCTCCTCGAGCTCTTTTATTTGATCTGCACATACATAATGTACCTTGGTATATTTTTTTCTCGTGGTTTTTGAGTAGCTAAAAATGCTCTTAAGGGCCTCAAAAACACGTTGCAAAAATATGACGTTCAAACAGTATAAAATGTCATGGAAAATCGTTGGTTTTCTGCTGTTGTTCACCTTCCAAACGACTTTGTGTGCACAATTTTCAACCTGTACATCCATACTTATCATGCACACCAACACTACAATGTAAATCGTGTTCCACGAACCTATAACCATTTTGTATCACTTCTCTGTCACGCCAATAACTGGCACACACTGCTTTTGTGCCACACGCCAATATCCACCGTGTGTAGTTTTGGTTCTGGTGCTAATACTTGTTGCACAGTTTTTGTATCATGCATTGATATTCAGTGAGAATTTCAGTCTACGCGTTGCACCATTCCAAATTTTAGTACACCCCCACCGCGCATCAATACTCTGCGCACACCCTTAACTAAATTGTCATGCAACAACATATCCCCACATTGCACGTGCACCAACAAAGTTTCGCTGAGCTATGCCAATAGTTCACGCACTATGCGTGCCATTATTATGTGTTTGCACACCATGCACACCTTTTTATGCATATGCAGACTACACAATGCAAAATTTAGCGCGTTCACCAACAGACCAACATTTTTCTGTGCGACGCCAAAATTTAGTGCGCGCACCTGAACACCAACATTTTTCCGCACGGTGCCAAAATTTAGTGCACACACCCGCACACTAACATTTTTTTCCACGGTGCCAAAATTTAGTGCGCACCCTCGCACACCAACATTTTTTTGTGCGGTGCAAAAATTTAGTGTGTGCACCCGCACACCAACATTTTTCCGCGCGGCACCAAAATTTAGTTCGCGGACCCGCACACCAAAATTTTTCCACATGGTGGAAAAATTTAGTGTGCACACATGCACACCAACATTTTTCCCCGTGGCACCTAGTTTTTACATATCACAATCTTTTTACTGTGCGTCATGCATTTTTAGTGTGCCCAACTACGCACATTCATTTTTATGTGCATCAATTCCTCGTGAATTCCGCTAAAGAAATTGGGGCTTTTGCTTAAATTTTTCCCCATTTTTACCATAGACATTCTACAACTATGAAATTTGTTCAATTTCACCCTGATAACACCAATTCAACCTTTGCAACAACAAATCATTGTGAGTTGAAATTTCTAGATCAATTTTTTCCCACACTCAATTCATGAATTGAGAATTTTAATTATAAAACTTACTTCATCTATCATGGCTTCACTGTAACTTCAAATTCAACCCATTCTAGGTCCAAATTTGCTAGAACATACATCAAATCAGGAATATCTTACCACTTGGCCAAATTTCTCAATTTTCCCATGAATTTAACAACATAAATTGGGGCTTTTTCCCAATTCGGTGTCATTGCTTCTAAATTTTACCATGGACGCTCTGTAACTTGAAATTTGGTCACTTCGAAATACATCTCTATGAAATTTCGCTTCAAATCAACTTGCTTGGCACATCCAGGATCATTGTTGAAAACTGAAGCTCTGATACCATATTGTAACATCCCTGACCACCCATGTCGGGCCATGCTACTCTAGAGAACACTTTTTTTCTCTCTGTGGAACATACTATAACATACCCAACATCCAATTGAGCTATGCCACATAAATTTTTCGAACTACTTGCAATTAAAACATATACACACAACACTATTGCAGAACTTTATATATAAAACGTAAACGGAAAAATGCATTCTGTAATTGCATGGATTCATACTAAAATAACCGTAAACACATACATGCAACATATACAAGAAATACCCATAACTATAAAGACAGTTATAACCACACATAGGATAAACCCACAAAAATAAACACGTAAATAATAATGCAACATGTAAATTTATCACACAGTTGACACTTATTTTGGTAACAATATCACCAACTGTGTGCATACCTTCCACAAACCTCCCAGCCGTAGACCACACTGCTCATCACTCTCAGCAGTGGGTCACCCTCGAGCTGGGACTAAAATCCACCCTGGTAAAGGGATTCCTAACCAGGCTAACAGCTCATGGACAACAGGAAAGACTCTGCCACAGGTGCCCACTCAAAATAACAGCCTACAACCCCTCATTCCCCACATGCATGTCCCACCCCACGAAGTACGCCCCTTCTCTGCTCAATAGTCCTTCGACTGCCCCACTTCCTCTCCGGGCTTCAGCAACAGGTCGGACAGGAAGTCTCAGAGCCTTGTATATGTAGTTTAGCACCTTTAGGAAATAAATTCCCAGCAATTTTGTCATCCATAGAGAAATTTCTCACGGGCCTGACAACCTGCCTCTTCAATATCCCACGGGCCTGACAACCCGCTTCTTCAGTCCAGCTCCCAAGCTAACCAGGTACACCTACAGGTATGGATACAGATACAGGCTCAGGTACAGTGACATGAAGGTACGGAGGATAGCTCAATGAGTGTGTGAATGATCATGGATGATTGACTGGATGATTGAATGATGGAAGGAAAAATTATGGAAAATGAACTAAGTCCAAACAATATATATGCATGTCCCCAACTTGACACTTGTCATGTTGGGAGCTACTTTTGCCCACTTGTCCCCATCCTTAAAACTTAGGATAAAATAATTATCCATACTTTATGATTTAATAAATATTAATATAATATTCCTTTTTTGCTTAAGCTCCCTATCTTATCCCTTTTCTTAACTTTTATTCGCCCCCCTTTCCCTAACTAGTGTAGTTTAGTCCCCCATACTCTTTTATCGTGGTTGGTCTACGCACAATGATGTATTTTATATTAATGATGAGACATATACACAAATAGGTTCACTGGCCTTTAACATCTTGGCTCTCTGGCCTAATCATCACAAAACTAGCTCACCAGCCTATAAAACACAGAATATACAGAAAGGATTCGTGGCCTCAAAATTGCACACTTCCTCATTTTACTGTGCAGTACATGCACACACTATGCCATCAAAGGTGCATACAAAAATGATATCAAACAACTCACCAACTTAAGTACATTTTCATTTACATTACAATTGGGTTCGGCCTAAGGATATTACACCTTCCAATGGTTAAATTGTTCGTGAAGGAACCCACTCTGATACCAATTGTTAGAATAATCACGAATATTGAGGAGGGGGGGGGTGAATCAGTATAGATTTATTTCAAAAATTTTAAACTTTAGTCACTTCATAAATATTAAAAATTAATAATGTCATTCATAATAACATAAACTCAAACACATTGCACACAGAGTTTTATGTGGAAACCCAACTCGGAGAAAACCATGGAAACTTTTCTTATGTAGTTTCAAGATTTTACACTTGTAGAGCAAGATTTGCCTCACCCTATGAAATCTTGCAGAGAGGGCCTTATTTCATTTCCCTATGCAGACTTGTCTTCCCTATTACTAAAGTCCAGAGACTAAAATATAAAGTTTTTCCACTTGTACGCATCTTGCACCCTATACAACAAGCGTATATGCAGGCTGCTTTACTACAACCCGTGTACATCGGGATTTGTGCCAGAAAATCAAAATTAAATGTTGGGTTTCCATGTCATGATAGGAGATCTCTGATCCTTGGCATTCCATATACTAGAAACGTTCTGACTTGGCCCTTCAATTTCATTTTGAAAGCTATAAAGAATCCAATTCTAAGTTGTGGAAAAGGAGAAAGAATTCAACTTTGAGAGGAAAATTACTCTGGAGAAATTATTTACTTCATATTGAGTCTACATCCCTTTGTCCTTTAAGTCTGAACATAGTGATCAACCCCCAATCTATTCCCTTATTTATGAAGAGCCTCTTTGTCTCCCTTATATGAGCTTGCCTTTTGTGGAGGATTAGAGTGGTGGAGGCCCAGTTGGAAGGAACTCGGTTTGTTGGTTCCAAACCCTGCCGACACAGAAGTTTGTAATATTTTCATTTCTGCTGATCGTTTATTAATAGACATACTCCTTTCCCATCCAATTGATATCTTAAAAATATATATATTATTATCCATGGGAGTATTTGTTATGTATATTGATGGATTATTCTGTCTAATGTGCTAACCTTTTATATTTCCACCATATGCTTGTTTTGCTTGTTTGTTGAGAACTTGTTGCAGGTATATAGATTTGGATCGAAGTTCTCAAT
Organism: Picea engelmannii; assembly: GCA_009831015.1. Classification (NCBI taxonomy): domain Eukaryota; kingdom Viridiplantae; phylum Streptophyta; class Pinopsida; order Pinales; family Pinaceae; genus Picea; species Picea engelmannii. The sequence continues at coordinate 48,303 of ML824050.1, read as the reverse complement.
GATGGATATCATCGAACATTTGGACAAGGTAGGCGTCTTTCTTATCTTGCTAGCACATTGGTTTATATAGCATGTTGTTGGGATAGAGTTGATTTCTGCAGTCATTTCCGTCTGTTGTGGTTCACCCTAGCCATAGAGAAATTTTCCTCGTAACATAATTGGCAACCATACTAGGGATTGAATCTTCTTTCTTAGGGTTTTAAGTACTTTTCTCCTTAGATTGCTCTCGTTTGTATTGTGGTTCTTGTCGTATCATTGTTTGACAACTACTATTCACTCTGGGTTTGCGTTTTCATCCTTTCTCCCTTGTCTGGCCTTGTTTCAAAGCATATAAACGCCTTTTGCCTTGATAATTGCATACACATGCAGGATTTCTCACTGCAAGTTGCGTATATACGCTCTGTTTTCCCAAATAGTTGCGTACACCTTTTTTCCTTGCCTGTTTTCTTGGTCTGGTGTTTGATCGGTGGGATTTGATGCTTGTTGAGGCTTCTTAGGTCTCTGTAGTGCCTTTTGAGTGCCTGTGGGATGACAGGAAACCCTCTTTTGGTTGAATTTTCAGGCGAAGTCTTTCTCTTCATATTTTCATGTTTATTGTCCTTGTACATTGGGCTGGGTGTTTTGTTGCTTGATATCTTGCGTGAGTTATCTCCTTTTCATACACAGTAGAGCTATATATCAAGTTACTTTTCAGTCCATGCATTTTCAGTTTCGATATATTGAAAATACAAAAAAATAGTTATTTTGCATTGCTTGGCATTTTTGTCTTTTGAGTTTTTATCATTAGCTTAGTGCATACAGTGAAAGATTTCATTTTTACTTCTGAATCGCAGAGTTGAATTTGAAAATTGCATCGTTTTTAGAAGCATATCATTCATTAAAAGTTAAAGTTAGGACTTTTCATTATTTTCATATTTAGTTTTATTGCAGAGTCATAACACCATGAGTTTCATTACCATACCTTATTGAGTAATCACGTCCATTAAAATCAATGCTATAATTTAAAATTCATTAGTAATGATTTTATTTTTTAGGGTGCACAAAGTAGCCTTGGATTTAGTGCCTTGGAATAGGATTTTGTGAGTAAACTTCTCTAAGGAAATTAAATCAGCATATGTGTCTGAGTCAGGGAGTGGAGAAATCCATTGTATAATTTGTAAGATCAGGAGGCTTCGCTCACATCGGATTTAATCATGAGGTCACGTGAATTTGGTTGAAGGGATATCCCCCCGACACCTTCCTAGCATCAGAGATATTTCTAGGGATCTTGTTAGTGCCTTTACCTTTGTGAGAGGCAGTTATTTCAAGGTTTTGGGCTTCGCTACCCTGCCCATATGGTGGACCTGACTTATGACTGCTCGCATGTGCATCGATTATACAGTGGTTTATTAGTTTCTTGACTTAGGTGTCTCTTAGGTTACTGGAAGGGGTTATTTTGCAGGTACCCTGGGTAAGATAACACACAACCTTTATGGAGGATTACCTCTTTGGGGGGATCTGACCGACTAGTTTTTAAGCCCATGAGGGCCCTTATAATTGATTCTGTTACCTCCAATATTTAGCAGGGACTCTCCGACCCCTCTTGGTCAAGACATACCTTCTTTAGGGAGGGAGGCCACTTAGCCACTTTACCCCGTTTGCATGCATTTTTTCCATTTGAATTTTGGTGTGCTCTTTGATTACTAGTTGGATTTAAGAGTTTATACTGAGTTATTTTCATCATGAATAGTGGATTTCCTTTGAATCCTTCGTTCAACGCTACCTACCCCATGATGCCCACTCCTGTCATGGGGACAAGTCCTTCCATTTTTTGTAATGGTATGCAGAACTATGGTACTTAGTCTGCACCTTAGGTCTCTAGTCATTATCCTGTTGATATGCCTTCACCTTTGCAATCCCCTCCCTGGTCCACTTATATGAATCCTAGCATTGGAGTCGGGGGAACCATGGCCCCAATGCCTATGTATTCATTTGAAATGAGCCATGTCCCTCAACCTGCTTTTACGATGGGAGGTTGGAACCTCCCCTCTTACAGATCCAGTCCTAGTTATTCTCTTTCAGGAGCCAATACTCAGATGGGAGATTATTCTACTTATTACACTCAATCCATGTATCCTCCGTCTGCCATGTCAGTTCCTTTGAACAATTTTTCCATGGAGCGAGTACTCATATATCCTCGGGTGTTTCATATAAGGATAATCAATTTTATGGTTTGGGCTATCCTCTTCACGGAACCCCTTCACAAGGGGGAAACATATATCCTCACCTGAATAGTCCTTATCATACTTCCGTCTCTTGATAGAATTCAGGGATGATGCTTGTTCAGACTTCTCTGAATCAATTAAACGAAGGATACTACCTTTTTAGACAGGGACAGGGGGTAAACTAGGAGCCTTCCTGGCCTGCAATGTTTCCATGTCAATATTTCCCTAGACCTTGGCATCAAATGCCACAAATCATCACTAATCCAGTCACTGTCATTCATACTGGAGCTCCATCACCAACCTCTGTCAGTCATGTTGGGAATGGGTCTACAACTTCTACAAGTCATGTTGAAAACCCGCACCCGATTGCTGCTAGTCAGGTTGGGGGAACCACTCTAATCATCATGATTCATATCAATATCGCATCTCTTACCTCCATACATCATGTAGGAGATGAATCTCCCACTTCTTCCTGTCGTGTTGAGAGTATGTCACCAACCATTGTGAACACTGTTGGGGGCATCGAGAAACCTAGACGTCTCAAATGTAAGCCTAAGTTTTTTTGCAGGAATTGTGAAGGAAATCACCTTACTCGTCTGTGTCCAGCTACTGCTGAGATACCGAAACCATGGGGCTCACCTAAGAGCCCTTCATATTCTGAGGCATCTGTGGTTTCCCCACACCATCTTCCTCCTTTGATTGACACGGTGGTAACACTGCTGCAATCCTCTCTTGACCTCACCCTCGTTGTCGAGGGTGATGTGTCCCCTATCCCTATTACCATACATTCTCTTCAACCTAGAATTGAAGAAGTGGTCACACCGGTGCAATATCTGGTCAATGCTACTCTCCTTGTGGAGATATATGCATCCTTCAATCATATTGTCAGTACTCCTGACCCTGCACCTTATGAACAAAAGAGATTTTTTCTTTCATAGAGTCCTTTCCCTCCTGGTTTTGAGGAAACCACTTTTGACTGGGATAGTCCTGTGGGGTATCCTATACCCCCACCTATGTCTTTTCTAGTAAGAGACATTAGCTAGTCTATCCCAAAGACTATATACTCCTTTAGTTCTTTGTCCTCCTTGACTTGGAGAGCTTTGGGTTTTCTCAAGCTTATGTCAGCTATTCGTAAGATACTGACATTCCACAAAAGATATGAATGGGAGCCTTGGCCTTCCCCATGCCTTTCCACCTAGAATCTCCCAAACGAGTTTAATTTAAGCTCTTTTCCGACTCGTCTAAATCCAAAAATATTGCTGAGTGATTTGTACCTTTCACACTCGTTAAATTGGATTCGAAAGGTCATGAGTCTTAGTTAAGCTCTTTTCCGACTCATTACCAAATATTGAAAAGATTGCCGAGTGAGCTTGTCTCTTTCATACTCGTAAAGTTGTTTTTGAAAAGATGTCTATTTGGTACAAGTTTATACCTTTTTCACACAAAGTAGACTAAAAGACATAAAAAAGGACATTTTTTGGCGTTAAGTTGTGATTTCATCTCATGCCCTTGCTTGCAGTATTGTTCCTATATACGGTTCTCGCTTTGTGTTATAAACCATTTACCTCAACAGTTTTTCATCCTCAACCAAGTAGAGCCTTATTTATATCCTTCGCAATTTGACACCCTATACCTAGGAGGAAACATTTCCCCGAGTGTCCATCTCCTGCATGCACTTCCCTACATTGAGCATAGGTACATTCCACTACTGGAATGAGTTTTTCTTACTTGCGACACTCGTTTCCTCCTCTGTATAATAGCATTTATTTTTCTATGAAAAAATAAAAAAAGACGGGTGGGAAGGGAGTATTTTCTTGTATCGAAAAAAATTGTGTCGCCTTTGAACAGAGCACAAAGTTATTTGAGTCCATTCATTATAATTTTGGGATTAGCATGGACTTAGGAAGCTGAGCTCATTACATAGTCTTCTCTACCATCTGGTTACTCTTCCAGTCCCTATAGAGAATTTCATTGATGCCTCCTGCATCTCATGGTTTCATCAGTGGGTCTATGCTACCAGAGTCCTCCATATGTCTCATGCTCTTGTTCAAAGGAAGTTTATCAACCTGTGTCTACCACTCCTTAGAAGTCTTGACTTTTCATGTCAACCATACCCTCAGTTTGTCTTAAAATCACATGATACTGGAGACCTATCATGCACCCTGGCCCTACTTTCATCATTGGTAGGTAACCTTGAACCCAACAGTCGACATTTCATCATTGGTCATTGACTGGGTGGTTTCCCTTGTGTTCGACGACAAGACATCTATTCACACATTGGGATTGATGTAATTTATTGGATTCCGTTAACATTATTGGTGGTTTCCTTGCCTTTTTCAACAATTTTCATCATTGGATGCTATTCAGAGGGTCTTTTTCGTGTACCTCTTGCACTTGGTAGACGCGAAAGACGCAGAGGGTCATTGGTTTGTGAACCTTTTCTTTGTTCGATTTCCACCAAATCATGAAGATCCTACTTTGTACCTCATGATAACTTATGAGAGATGCCTTAATTCTCTCCTTTCATTGTGTTTCTTTCCATTGACATCAACCCATTTATTATGGAAATGAGGCCTAGAGTCTTATGATTACCTTGAGGCTTGTAGTCATTAGTGGCAGGCTCTCTCATCATCGTCAATTGGGAATACATCAATGTCTCTTGATCGATGGATTCTTCAGGTGTTCGACACCAAATCCTCTGTTCACACTTGTAAGAATGTACTCAGTGCCTTGATACCTAATTTCATTATCGGTAGGCTGTCTCGCATTTGTTAACGTTATACATCAATGATTGATAATCAAATGATGTCTCATTGTGTCTGAACTCAACTCCTTTATTCACATGATGTAGACTTGCACCTTTGACGGATTGTGTAGAAGACTCGAAGACATCACTATGTGGCCACAAATTTCCTGAGTTGTTGCTTCCTTTTCATTGGACTAGTACCTAAACGACTTCAATGATCATGGGAGATTAGATTGTACTCCATAGTATACATAAATCTTCAGATTGGTTTTGAGACTGGTTCTACTCGACCTTTTTTGTGACTATGTCAACTATTGGCATGTAACCACATTTGTATTTTCCTATTCATGGCCACAAAAACTTGTTTGGTATATTTTCACATGGATCTGCAGTCTATTTTTGGCAACCATGTATGCAAAGTCAGTGAAGAATGTAATGAGCAATCAAGTTCGTCCAACTGGTTCCCTACCACTCCACTTCTGGGTTATTGATAATGTATTTCATCCATCATAGATACTACTTTGGCCTCACACATTAGGGGGCATCTATTAGAGAATGATTTGCCTCACCCTATGTAATCTTGCAGAGAGGGCCTTATTCCATTTCCCTATGCAGAATTTTCTTCCTTGTTACTAAAGTCCAGAGACTAAAATATAAAGTTTTTCCACTTGTACGCATCTTGCACCCTATTCAACAAGCGTATACACAGGCTGCTCCACTACAACCCGCGTACATCAGAATTTGTGCTAGAAAATCAAAATTAAATTTTGGGTTTCCATGTCACGACAGGAGATCTATGATCCTTGTCCTTCCATATGCTGTAAACATTCTGAATTGGCCCTTCAGTTTCATTTTTAAATCTATAAAGAATCCAATTCTGAGTTGTGGAAAAGGAGAAAGAATTCAACTTTGAGAGAAAAATTACTTTGGAGAAATTATTTACTTCATATTGAGTCTGCATCCCTTTGTCCTTTAAGTCTGAACACAGTGTTCAACCCCCAATCTCTTCCCTTATTGATGGATACCATATTTGTATCCCTTATATGAGCTTGCCTTTGGTGGAGGATTGAAGTGGTGAAGGCCCAGTTGGAAGGAACTCAGTTTCTCGGTTCTGAACGGTGTCGACACGGAAGTCTGTAATATTTTTACTTCTATTGATCGTTTATTAATAGAAATACTCCTTTCTTATCCAATTGATATCTTGCAAATATGTGTATTATTATCCATGGGAATATTTTTTTATGTATATTGATGGGTTATGCTATCTAGTGTGATAACCTTTTATATTTCCACCATATGCTTGTTTTTCTTGTTTAGTGAGAACTTGTTGCAGGTATATAGCTTTAGATCAAAGTTCTCAATGGTGGACATCATCAAACATCTGGACGAGGTAGGCCTCTTTCTTATCTTGCTAGTATATTGGTTTATATAGCATGTTGTTGGGATAGAGTTGATTTCTGCAGTCATTTCCATCTGTTGTGGTTCACCCTAGCCATAGAGAGATTATCCTCATAACATACAAGCACCAACTTGAAGGAAGCACCCACTACCTGAGTTTTCTAGAACCTACTAGAAGGATAAACCAATCCACTTGGAATATTTTAAATGATGATACAATATAAAATCAACCTTCAAATACAATCCAAAAATTACTTCTTAAATCTGCATACAAAACCACTCAGAACTGTACCTCAAATATGCAAACTTGTAATATTTACCACAAGCTCAATTTTTCGTCTCTGATTATGAAACTTGGACCTTAGATATTACGATAATTTCTCTTCGATTGAAATAAGTGGAATTCAATTTGGACCTATCAAACTTCATATATAATGTTTTTATCTCGAACACCTATTTGAGACTATTTTTTGGATTAGTCGCAAACCCTAACTTCCAACAAGTATACCTTCGTACCTGCAATGAATCAAGAATTAAAAATTGTACCCAATATTCTTCGGTACCTTCTATAAAACTCCTCCAAGTTTTTCTCCTTGAATCATTCCCAAAAAAATGGTTATAGAGAAAATGGAAAGATGACTCATTTTGAAGAAGAAAACCCTATTTTAAAGAACCTCAACTTCCACTGAGCATAACTCCAAACTTGTAATAAGTCAAGACCTGAAATTCATACCCAAGATTCTTCACTATCTTTTATAAAAAAAATCCAAGTTTTTCTATATGAATCTTTCTATAAAAAAAATTATATTGAAAATTCCGAGTTGACCTTCAAAGAAAAAACCTAGAACAAATCATCACAAGAATTCCTCTTCCCTTGGAAGTTTTCCCTTCTTCACTTCATATTCCCTTGGAAATTTGCTCCTCTAGGATGAAAATCACTCCTCTTCCTTGGATAGGTAGAATTGGTGTGTTCCAAATGACAAATGAGGTTCCTCTTATTTATTTGAGTCTTCTCCACATGAGGGGGTGCGACCAAGGGTCACAAATTTTGGGTCACACCTCTTCCTTAAGGATGACTGACTTTAGGGGATACTTCTCTTGGATTTAGGGGCTTCTTCACTTGTATGTAGAGGATTATTCTCTTGGTTTTAGGGATTCTTCAAGGATCCTTCAAGGTTCCATTTGTGTACAACTCAAAGTGGGCATGTGGAAACAAACACATGTTATCTCATCCCGTGAGGGACATGCTTAAGAGATACACCAAAAGGGGACCACTTTGGATTTATATACACTTATGCCAAGGATTATTCAATTATATTCAATGTTTCTTTAAGTGGACGCATCATCATCACTTTTAAGGGCTTATGGGCTTTGGTTTAGGGATTCTTCTAAGGTTGACATCAATGACAACCAATTTTCCAACACAAAAGTCTAGATTTAATGATCAACTATGATGGAGAATATACAAGAACTAACTAGGGCCAACAGATGTAATGAAAAATCTTGGTGCATAGTGTGTAAAACAAAAATAGTCTTGGAAAGTTCCCATCCAAATATCGAACCCATTTCTATGGAAATCATCAGATAAATATTGTGAGATATGGAGAACATGTGGTTGCTCCCCATAGTTGTGCTCCACCTTGTAGAAATTCATTCACCTACTGTAGTAACCCTATTTTTTGACTTCTTACAATCAAATATACATATCACAAAGAACAATATGGAATTACAAGCTTTGGAAGAAAGCTTGGAAACAATCTTATTTAGAGTTGAATAAATGATTAGTGATAATACCGATGGTGACCATGGTAAAATAAGATCTTCTAAGGAGGTCATGGTGGAAGTAGGACTAGACAAGTAAGATGATATAATTGCAATGAGATAGACTATATCTCAAAGTACTCCCCCCTCCCAATAAGGCCAAGTTATGGACACTGTAGAGATAGAGGCCATCCCACGTAATACTACCTTGACCTCTTGTAAAAGTGGGAGGTTAGAACCAAATTGAGAAATGATAACCTAGTTGGCTCCAAACAAAGAAATTTCAAAATCCCCAAGCTGAACATAGTAACTAGAGGAGGTAACATAAGTGGATGGAGTGGGGTTTTCATGTCATAGGTGTACCAAAATGCATTATTAATTTATTTTGAGAGTTAAAAACATACAAAAAGGAAGAGAGGAGAGTGAGACAAGTGTTAGTTTCAACCTACATGCATAAACTATCACATTAAACATAAAATTCAATGAAAAACCAACAATTTACAAGAAAAACGGGGAAACAAAAAAATTCCATATCAAATCCCTATGGAAGGACACAAAATTGTAGTGAATCACTTGGGAAGGGAAACTTAAAACAATTGGGGCCAAACTATCTCAATGGGAGGGTCCTTTGACCTTCTTAACTAGTCAATATCTCTTTGTGGAATATTTAGGAAATGAGCCCTTAATGGATGGCTAATGTAGAAGGTAGGCACTCAATAAGAAAAACAAAACCAATTGATAGAATGAAGGAAATAATGAACAAGGATCTTTGATTTCACTCTTATTGTAATTTGTCAGAGAAAGTCTACAATTTATGGGTTCTTCCTTTTTTATTTCATGGAAAAAATATTATATTTGTAGCTAATGGATAAATACTGCTCTTGACTAACCACCAATGAATTCTCATTAATGTTTGAGTGAGGAACCATGTGATGATATGAATTTGACAAATGGAATTTTATTACTAAGGATATTGATTTTTTTTGGGAAGATCATTGTTAAACAGTTTTGAAGGCACTAAAAGAGAAGATTTTTAAGGCACCATTTTTGAGGGGGATGTTGGTTATATCTGTCTTTCACTTCTTCTTGGGTTGACCCAGGTTCAGATATGAACAGGTTTCAAACAAAGCCCTATAAAACTATTGGCCCTCCTGGTAAACCAGAAGGAAACACTATGCATAGAGAACACAACGCAGTGTCACCTGAGATAGCTCTATGGGTGACTGCAATGCTCAAGTGATTGTAGTCTAGGAATGAGTGGGGATCTAGGAGGGTATTATATCTTTCGTTATGCCTTAAAATTGTTCTTGATTAAAGAATTTCTAGGATTCATTCATTCATCTTTTAGACTTATGCATGCATGATAATAGATCTAGTAATCATTCATTCATAATATAGACATTAAAAAAAAGTAAATCATTCAAGGAACATCACACAAAATAAAAGGTTTACCATGGTTCACCCCCTCCTAGGCTACGTCCACAAAGATTGGATTCTCTACTCTTTTATTTAGTCTGCTAGAGAATCTAGTATTGCACGCATTATTTATTCAATCATACAATCCCGATGAGGTTAAGGAACCTCTGTGAGGCAGACTAGATCACACCAGTCTCCTCTACCTATTATATAAACCTCAAAACCTAGCTTATTAGACTCTTTTATGACCTTATTACCACAATTAGAAACAACCAATAACGACCAAAACCCACTAAACCCTCAACCTAGACCTCCTAGGTTCTTATTTATATTATTTTACAGGATAATAGTCATTAAAATCCTTATCAAAATCCTTAACCATATCATGGTTAGGCTTGTCTTCCTACACGCCACATGGATTTTCCTCTTGCATGTTGCTTTTCCTTCTTTTTCTGCATGTTTCTTTTTTTCCAATTGTTGCATGTGCTCCAAAATTAGGTATTTCCTTCAAAAAATAGGTCTTTCCTCAAAATAGGCTTGCACCCAACAGGCCCCCAACATTGACATGTGTCTCGTCGTGAGCTACTCAGGTGATATGCACTCCTTGAACAACCTCTGGCAAGCTGTGAAATTTTCCTTCTAACTCTTCCCCTTTTTCTCTAGCTTGCGCAACTTTCCCTGTGAGCTCTTCTACCCTCTATGTTGTGATATGTTCCTTGAGAGACTCAGCGCTCTCAACATGATCCTGAGCAATCATGTCTTTTCCTTCTCCATTTTCACAATTATTTTCACTGATTTCTCTTGGAGAGGTTCTAACTGGGATTTCCTGGCCTGCTTTTTATTCTGCACAGTCTTAATTTTGTCTGTAGGGTCTTCATCTCCTGAGTGCCATTCAATCGCTCTGTAGTTCTCACTAAATTTTACCACTGCTTCAACTCCTAATTGCAATGGTGATTACCTCCTCTTTCTGGTCTAGTTGTTGGACTCTATCATCTTCCTCCAGCGTTGTCCATAGGTTTGCAGTCCTGTCAAAAAGTTGTGTGACCTTTTTCAACTTCTTTCTCCATCATCTCCACTTGTAGGGCTGCGTGTTGTTCCATTTCAACCATAACTTTAGGAGGAGTAGTTGGGGTTAATTTTTATTTAATTTCCTCGATCTCCTTCTTGTAGTCCTTGAGCATTTGTGCAATGATTTGGATCTGTTATTCCACATTTCTCATGACTACCTGTGCCCTATCTGGAATTCTTGTGAAGAATTCCTTCAACTTCTTCTCTAAGTTTTATATGCATTGCTTCTCTTCTTGTGTCTCCATAATTACCTGCTTGACCACTGGTTCTAGTGCATCCTTTCCATTTATGGTTGCCTGCAATTTCATCGTGTTTGTTCTAACTCACGATTGCACTTCCTGTGCGACACTGACTTGCAGCCTGTACAATGCCTTTGTTGGTATTTGAGCTAATACCAACTGTACCTGTGCCAGGTCTTTGAGTGGTGTATGGGCTATGGTATCGTCAACCTACAACATATATTTTGTTATTTGGAGGGTCATACTTTCTTGTGCTATGGTCTGGATGGTGTCTTCTTCGTTCTAAGATGACCTGTTCTCTGCTTCTGTCGCTGGGGGGATCAGTTCTGTTCCCCTTTCGTTCCTTTGCGCTACTTGTATCTACTCTAAGACCTTCTTGATATCAGCCAACTCGTTTTTTATCCTTCCTATTTGGTTCTTAGCATATTCAAACTCTTTTGTTGCGCGATCCTGTACTCTCTCTATGGCAAGATCAACATCATCCTCGATGATTGTATATTCTGGGATTTTTTTATGGGCCTTGGACTTCTTGCGTGGCCCATCTATGTGTATGATTGGCCATTTGGGTGGACCTATTTCTTTTGGAGTATCTTCCAAAGGGGTTTTTTGTGTTTCTGTGTCCCTCCTTCCCTATTCTTCCTATGTTGGGGCATTGTCCTTATTTCCTATCTGTGCATCCTTCTTTGTAGCGCTTCCCTTCTTCTGTTGTGCTGGATTTTGAATTGGCTTCGCCTGTTGCATGGGTTTCTTTGTCACTATTTTTCCTCCTGTAAGTGTCTTGGACAACCTTGCTTCCACTTATTTTCCATTTTGGATTTCCTTGGTAATGACTGGGATCTTCCAGCTGTCCTGCCAGTCTCTCATTTCCATTTCAACTTCCCTTGCATTAATGCAGAATCGAAGTTGAATGCATTCTTTCTCTGGATCCCTACGCACTTGGATCCACATGTTGTGCTGCGTAGAATTAAATTTGGCTACCCCTTGATGCTATGCGACCACTTCTGAAGTGATCCTCCAAGTGTTGGCTATGTTGTCTTGAATGTCACTGAGATACTGAGCAAAAGTGATGGAATTGACACTTCTTCGCTTAGGGTCTGAAGTGCTTCCCATCGATGTGTACCATACTGCATGACAACGTCGTACTCTATCGCAGAAGTATGAGTAGGGAGGATCCTTCCATCTGATTAAGGCTATGTGGATCATGAGCCAAGAGTAGTGGAACTTTGTTCCCAAGTCTTGCATGTCCTTGCAATATTCTAGGAACAGGTTCAGTAAATATGGGGCCCAACTGGGCATGGTGTCATTTGTGCACTATGTTGCTACTGCAACAAGTCCTTCTGGGACCTCCTCCTTGCGACATTTGCGTAGTAATTTTCCTACCATTAATTTTGTGTCCATACTAGTGGATGTGTCGCTGATTCTCTTTATAATAATTCCACATGAGCCTCTTTTCATCCCATATTTCTTTTTCATCTCTTCCACGAGAACCTTTTCTTTATTTTTGTCATCTAGGTACTGTGTGGAACTCTTTCCATCTGATGCCAGGCCTGTGATTAATGCAATGACCTCTACGTTGATCGAGACAAGTTCTTCTAACCATAATAATCCTCCATGGAGGACTGCCATCAACTATTTTTTGCAATTTTTCACCTCTTTCCCCTTGCTGAAGTGGGGAATCTATACCAATTTCATGATCCCTATATTTTCCTGGCCTACCACCCATGGATTTGGCTGCAATATTGGATATACAAATGGCCATGTACCTAGGCTCTCCATGTACACCTACTGTGCAAATTCTGGGAATTTGTTGGTTTCAGACACATTGTGTTCTATGTATCTTATCTATTCCACACAACCCAATAGAGTTGGTGTGTTCTGCACCCCCTCTGGATTGCGTGGTAAAAAATTGAGGCGATAGGTTTCTTGCGTGGGGATGAAGCAATGAGTTGTTTTCCATTTGTTTTTGCCGAAGCACTAGAGGTTCATAAAAGAAATCCCTGTGATGTCTTTTTATTCCTTGTTCATAACATAAATCCCTGTGATGTCTTCCATATATACTTCTTCCTACTATGTGGACCCCACTATAGGTCATGGTCTCAGCCCGTCAGACTCTATCCATTTTCTATCGCCACCATTTGTTCTGTGGGCTGCTTCGACCCTGGAAGGTTGTTGTGGGTTGCATGTGGCTAGTGGTTTGTGGCCCTATGCACTATCAATATCCATCCCGACTAGCGTCGAGGATTTTTCTTCTTCCTCTACCAGTGTGGCACTCACTGGTTCAAACTATGACGAGGGAATTGTGTTGACATTGAAGATTCCCTCCCTCTATTTAAACTCCTACTCTGCCTCTACATTTTCCTGCGATGACCTATGGATACTGAGTGTTTTTAGTGTTGTTTAGCTAGGTGTGCCTTCCTTCAAAGGTTCCATTATGGGTAATTCTTGCTTTCCCGATTGAGCTTCAATTGATTCGATCTCTGCACTCGCCTGTTCACCTCCTGTCTTTGTGCTCCTTAGCTTCGTGAGTTTACAAATGCACAATAAGTCTTGTTTGTCTTGTGTTTTCACTTTATATATAGGGCATCATAAATTCCCTGAATATTCTTGGAGAATGTTCTTTGGTTGTTATTAATTCCCTAAATATTGTCAAGTACACTTTGTTCAGTTTCATAAATTACCAATTCGTGCCTTTTTACCCCGACGAGTGTTTTTTTTACTTTTCTGACCATTAGTACCTTTTCTAGTGCGCTGCACTTTTTCATTGCACTGTACGTTTCCACTGTGACATTTTCATTAGTGCATAGTTTTTGCTTCCTGTCAACCATATGTTGTGCGTGATTAGTTTTTCTCTTTGTCACGATGATTCCACTATCTACTACACACAATATTTCCCAGTGTTTTCTATTTTCTTTCTTTTCTACTTTTTTCTTCCTTTTTCTTCTTTTTCTACTTTTGTATTTATTTTGATGAGTTTTCTTTCCTAATGTATACTATGGTACACTATATACATGCATTTCTCATTGTGCTATAAATTTTAAGGGTTAGTAGGTCAATTTTCCTTGTACAGTTTCAGTCGACTACCGTTAACCATTCCTTTCAGGTTTGTTCCTCCCACATATTTTAGCTGCACAGATCCCCCATCTGTGACAGTATTTACTTCATATGGCCCTAGCCAATGCATTCTAAACTTACCAGGGTGTTGGAAAAATTTGTTGTCATAGAGAAAGACTAGGTCTCCCTCAAAACTCTTCTTTTTAATATGTTTGTGATGCGAGGATTTGTCTCTTGCTTTCTGTACTTCCTAGTGAAATCCTGCCAGGATATTCTCCTCTTCCATTTCCATTAGTTGATTTAACCTTTCCTGTACTGCACTTCTTTCTGTCATGTTGGTAATTGATGCTATGCACAAACTGGGTACCACAAATTCTAATGGTACTACTACTTCCTGCCCATACAACAATCTGAATGGTGTATGTCCTGTCAACTTATTACACGTGGTCCTATATTACTATAGTACCATTGGTATCTTCAAGTCCCAATCATCCCTGTTGACATTGCATATTTTAGTCAGAGCATTTTCCAAAATCTTATTGAAGGCTTCCACTGTTCCATTTGCCTGAGGATGATATGGTGTACTCTTCTGGTGATAGAATTCAAACTCCTTAGTCATAGCTCTGATGGTATCATTGATAAAATGAGTGCCTTGTTCACTAATTAGAATCACGGGACATCCAAATCTAGTGATCACTTGCTCAAACAAGAAGTTTGTTGTTGTCTCTGTGCTACATTCTATGACTAGTGTTGCTTCTACTCATATTGTTAAGTATTCATTTGTAGTAATGATATACCTCGCTCCTAACCATTTTGTTGGTGGATTAATAGGTCCCACAAATTCTATAGCCCATTTTTCAAATACCTGTAGAGTCACTTGTGGTCTTAGAGGCATCTCATCCATTCTGTTGGGTTTTCCAACCCTATGACAAACATCTCATTTATGGAAATATTCCTTGTTATCTTTATGGACTATTGGCCACCATAATTCTAAATGTGTTGAACCTGCACAAAATATATATAGCTACAAAATACCACACACATTTGTAGAGAGAAATTGAGAAAGAAGAAGCAAGAGATAAATAATAGAAGAATTCTTATTAACGATAATGAATAATGAATAATTTACACATGATATACACTGTATAACTCAATCAATGGGAACTGGAGGAGAACCAATGCACCATAGTGGTGGTCTAGAGTGTTTTGGACACACACTAGTAGTTACGGGAGTGAACTTCCACCTAGTCTAGTCTCTCAGGAAGTTACGGGAGTGAACTGCCACCTAGTTGAGTTAACTAGTCAACCAGTCTTCAGTTAACTGACTGAAACAGGGTGTAGTGAGGAGTAGATCAAGGAATCAAGGGTAATTCTCCAGGATGCCGATGAAACCAAGGGTAATGTACATTATCATGGTGATTATCCCAATGTTTCATGGTGGCAAAACCAATGTAGCATCTAAACTCAACTCAACTCAACTAGTCAAATTGAAATGTCAACTTAAGAGAATATTCTTTAGGTGGAATATTCTCCCCTAAACTTTAGGAGACTAAATAATGACTAATAAACATAGGAAAAACCTTAGGACCTCAGGAAAAATAAATCCTAGGTGTGTGTGAAGTAACTCCAACACCCCCTCTAAACATCACTATGGTGAAAATAAAGAATGGGTCCCAACAACCAGGCCATGTTAGGTACCCAAATACAAAAGATACACTGAAATAATGTGAGGAAAGAGGGAAAAACTCATGGGAAACCCCCCCCCCCTCAAGGTACAATGTATGTAAAAGTAAGAAATGACAGTTTCTAGGCAACTGTGTCCTTCACTCCAAGATGAATTCGTAGAGAGTGGAACTTCTTCTCAGTGAAGGTCTTGGTGAATATGTTTGTCGCCTGTTCTGCTGAAGGATATAAATGTAGGTCAATGATACCCTCATGTACTAAGTGCCAGATGTAGTGCATGTGGATATTGATGTGCTTCGTCCGCTGCCTCTGAACTGGATCTATGAAGAACTTCAGAGTGCTCTAGTTGTCACACCAGATGACGATAAACCGATGAAACTGAATGCCCAACCCAGTGAGAAAATGATATAGCCACATAGCCTGAATGGTTATGTTAAATAACCTTATGTACTCTATCTCGGCTGAAGAAAGAGAAATAGTAGCTTGCTTCTTGCTTGACAAACAGATATGCCTGGAACCAATACTAAGTGAGTAACCAGATGTGGACTTGCGATTAGTGCTATCAATAGCCCAGTCAGAATCAATAAACCCGATGATATATAATGTAGATTATGTTTCAAAATGAATCCCAAAGGTGATGGTGCCCTATACGTATCGAAGGATACACTTTGATACCTTCCAATGTAGCTCATGCGACTCCTGCATGAAACTGGAAACTACACCAACTTCATAGCATAGATCTGGTGTGGAGTTTGTGAGATACAACAAGCTCCCCACTAGATGTCTGTATAGTGTGCTATCAACCAGTGGAGTGTCCCCTCCATCCTCAAGTTTTACTCCTGATAGGAAAGGAGTCGAAGCATACTTGCAGTTTGTCATGTGAAATTTATCAAGGAGTTCTTATGCATACTTGGCCTGAGATAGTTTGATGCCTGATCCATCCTGACTGATCTAAATTCCAAGGAAGAAGTGTAGTGGACCCATGTCCATGATAAAAAACCTATCATGTAGAATCCTCTTGACTATATAAATCACTAAAGTTGAGCAACCGGTGATCAACAAATCATCAACATACAGAACTAAGAGTAGAAGTGAATCAACCGTCCTGGTCATGTAGACATTCGGGTCTGATTTACAATGTACAAAGTTTTGTGACAGCAGGTAGGAGTCCATATTGGCATACCATGCCCTTGGATCCTGCTTGAGGCCATATAGAGATTTCTTCATTCGATAGACCAAAGATGAATCGTTCATAAATCCCTGGGGCTTCTCCATATAGATATCCCCAGAGGTATCACCATGAAGAAATGCATTATTCACATCCATCTGATGGAATTCCCATCTGTTGGTCGTCATAATGGTAAGTGCCAAACGTATGGAATCCATATTCACTACTGGAGAGAAGGTCTCATCATAGTCAATGCCATTCACCTACTCAAAGAATTTGGAAACAATCTTGGCTTTGTATCTGTTAATATTTCCATCCGATACGCTCTTGGTCCTATAGACCCATCTGCATCTGACAAGTTTCCTTCCAGAAGGAAGGGGAATCGGATCCCAAGTCTGGTTCTCGAGGATGGATTTGTACTCTTCCTACATGGAGGATTTCCAAAAGGGATTTCCAACAACCTCGCCATAAGACTGTGGATCTGAATAATTAACTAAGAAAATATTCCTAGAGGGAAATGGTTCAATGGCAGTGATTGCAACAACAGGCTCCTTGAAATCATATCAAGTCCTCCTAGTATCGACTGGATCACCAACAATTTCCCCTGCATCCGAAAGAGTAGTCTGTGCCCACTTGGGCCTCTTCTTTGGCTTTGCATCTGGATGCTCTGACTCTACATCTAACTGTATTGACTATGTATATGGATCATCTGAGTCCTATGAATCATAAATCTCATCTGAATAAGAGTTAGCATGTGCATATTCATCGTCTCAGACAGGTGGAAGAATGAAGGTGTCTTCATGCGGTTGTTGAGATACATGCGAGACACTTTCCTCGAATTGGACACTTCACTCAATGATGAGCCGATTTGAGGAAATATCAATAAGTTTGTATCCCTTCACACCGTCGAGGTATCCAACAAAAATACACTTAGCTCTTTGGGGATCAAGTGCCTTTCTCTTTTCAGAGGGAATCCGGGCCCATGCACGTGAACCAAAAAATACGAAAGTGGGTCACTTCCGGTTTGAGGCCGCTCCAAGCCTCATAGTGTTGGAAAAATACTGAGAGGGGGGGGTGAATCAGTGTTTTGAGATTTCAACAATTTTTCAATTTTCTTTCACTGAAAAATCTTAGTCTACTTTATAGAGACCAATTGTTGTATATTCTTATGAAAACAGTAGTGCATCCAGAGATCATATTATGGATTTCTTCATTTATCAGATGTCTTTTAAACAGTATTTCAACAAAATAAACTAACACAGATGAATAGGACACATGAACACTAGGATTTAAGGTGGAAACCCAAATAGGGAGAAAACCACCGCTGCTGTTGTCTCTGTCTTCAATGATTATTATTAAGAAAACATTCTACAACAATGTACTAGTGCAGA
Organism: Picea engelmannii; assembly: GCA_009831015.1. NCBI lineage: Eukaryota > Viridiplantae > Streptophyta > Pinopsida > Pinales > Pinaceae > Picea > Picea engelmannii. Next base: position 30,178 of record ML824050.1, on the reverse strand, counting down.
CTCCTACTAGTTCGCAGGCTTCTACCTGCAGAAGGCTACAACCTTCTCTCGTTTACCAGCCTTTCCTGGAAGGGAGCTTCAACCCCCTGAAGATAGCACCAGTTTCTACTGGCAGATTGCTACTGCTGAAGGGTTTAACCCTAATGCTCACTGCTGACCACGTTTCATTAATTTTCACACTGGATCTGGCAGTTTCATCTAATGGTAATGACAGTAACAGAAATTATCTCAAGGGTAAACACAAATCTACAAACTGTCAGGCAGTTACCAAAGAACACATATTAAACAACTCAATAAACCTGGAGATGAATCCTCTGATATCATGGTTGCTGAACCCACAGTCGTGATCTCTCTGTCAATGTAGATCTGTCGCCTGACTCCCACGAGAAGGTTCCTCTTTCTTCCAGCCTTTCATGCTACCAGCGCAAATGACATCACCCACCAGTAGATATCCCTTTTGTCAGAGAAATGGCCTCCGCATCCTTCAACCACACCTTCTGCCGAGAGCATCGACCCCATTTTAAACCCATTGGTCCAGGACCCGTTCAATGCTCATCGGGTCCCATATTTATTGCCCGGAGGAAATCGGGCCTCCTTTTGAAATTCGAATTAAACCTATCCGCGCCTTTTTCGAATCGGGTTTCGGTATCCCATATGCTAG
>ML824050.1:8358-22039 GCA_009831015.1 Picea engelmannii | reverse complement strand
CAGATGAATAGGACACATGAACACCAGGATTTAAGGTGGAAACCCAAATAGGGAGAAAACCACCGCTGCTGTTGTCTCTGTCTTCAATGATTATTATTAAGAAAACATTCTACAACAATGTACTAGTGCAGACTCCTACTAGTTCGCAGGCTTCTACATGCAGAAGGCTACAACCTTCTCTCGTTTACCAGCCTTTCCTGGAAGGGAGCTTCAACCCCCTGAAGATAGCACCAGTTTCTACTGGAAGATTGCTACTGCTGAAGGGTTTAACCCTAATGCTCACTGCTGACCACGTTTCATTAATTTTCACACTGGATCTGGCAGTTTCATCTAATGGTAATGACAGTAACAGAAATTATCTCAAGGGTAAACACAGATCTACAAACTGTCAGGCAGTTACCAAAGAACACATATTAAACAACTCAATAAACCTGGAGATGAATCCTCTGATATCATGGTTGCTGAACCCACAGTCGTGATCTCTCTGTCAATGTAGATCTGCCGCCTGACTCCCACGAGGAGGTTCCTCTTTCTTCTAACCTTTCATGCTGCCAACGCAAATGACATCACCCACCAGTAGATATCCCTGTTGTTAGAGAAATGCCCTCTGCATCCTTCAACCACACCTTCTGCTGAGAGTATCGACCCCATTTTAAACCCATTGGTCCAGGACCCGTTCAACGCTCATCGGGTCCCATATTTATTTCCCAGAGGAAATCGGGCCTCCTTTTGAAATTCCAATTAAACCTATCCGCACCTTTTTCGAATCGGGTTTCGGTATCCCATATGCTATCCCCTTCCATCTACACAATGGTCCAAGTGACCTGCCTTCGTGCGACCTTGGTCTTAACACTCCATCAGAGTTTCAGCACTTGCGATGAAAATATTTATGTCATCGCGATTTCCCAATTCGCGATGCATTTCAGCCCTCCTGACTGAGCCCTGGTCCATGTGACCATTACCCATGACCACAACCTAACCCCGTCGGGGCTACGGGTTTTGTGATGCATCAATGCATTCACCCGGTGATTCCTGATCGTCCAAATCCCGATGCTCCATTCATATGCTAACAGCTGGCCTCCACTACGCCTATGTCCTCCTTTGCTGCTATGCTGACAGCTGTATCCCACTCATCAGGATTTCGCGGATCGCGATTTCGATATGCGCAAAACCTTTGTGCCCGGGATCTCCGATATCCCGATTTCCGATTAGCCGATGAACGACCTCCTATCGATTCTTTTGTTGATAGCACGCGTCCTCTCAGATGGACGGTCCCGATCCCTTCGGGATTTCGAGACTTTCGATCTCTCGTTTCCTTCGACCTCAGAAACTCTGATTTCCTGATGTCCAATATGCCGACGGTGCCTTGATCTTCGACACCTGTACCTGCTGATGGATGGTCCCTATTCCTCCATACTCCTTCCACCCGATCCCCGAAATTTCGTACAGAGCTGTGATCAACGGTCCTGGTGTGATCTTGCATTGACGGTTGTGATTGAATCGCAATATCGCATTTCGCGATTTCGGGGTTTTCATTGACGAGTGATTTGGACCTTTCAAAGTCCCGAACCCCAATATTCTGCTAATGTCACACGTGTTTTGACACGTGTTAAACACTGCCACGTGTCACTCTGATTCGTGACTTACCTGTGCCTGAACTGTTGAATCTTCCTGCCACCTGTCATTGCCTGGTTGTGCCACGTGTCATTTGTGCCACCTGTCAGTCGGGATTTCGCATATCGCGAAATCGGGATTTTCGTTGCATTGTTTTCTTTGCATGTTGAAACCCCGATCCCCGAAACTCTGATGAAGCCTCCTGTCTACAAGTGGATGGTCCCGATCTCTTCTTGTTTTAACGGCTGTGATTTCATCGCGAAATCACATATCACGATTTCGGGGTTTTCGTTGTCATTGTTCACGAGACTAGTGAAACTCCGATTCCTGATTCTCTGATGGCTTATTTCTCTCACTTCTTTTGCAGATCTGACGACTGTTGGTCTCTTTCCTGTGCTCCTTGCACATATAAGAGCGCTATGCCTCCTGAGATTATTCTTTTGTTTGTCTGTCATCCTGTAAGACAGGCCAACAATCCTTTGTACATTCTTCCTGTATACATGCCATCTTCATTGCCATCTTCATTGTTGTACTTGCCATCAATGACAAGTATATGCTACCTGTTAAACATTTCCAACACATAGGGGGTCTTATCCTTGACATATCTATGGGGAGATATGTTTTGGATGTATGTTTCACAATTAAGTGCTCGACCCATAGTCTCAGTGGTAGTGACTTTGCATGTAACATGCAAGATGCTATCTCTTTTAGAGATCTATTTTTCCGCTCAACAACACCATTTTGCTGCAGAGTATAGGGAACTGTGTGCTGCAACTGAATCCATGCCTCATGAAAAATATTTTGGATCTCATGATTGACATACTCTCCCTCATTATCAATTTGGAGGACTTTGATTTTGTTTCCTGACTGTGTCTCAACTAGGGCCCTGAAATCTTTGAGGTGTTGAAAGACCTCAAATTTTTGGCTGAGAAAGTAAATCCATGTGAAACGTGAGAAATCATCAACAAAAATGAGAAATCACCTCACTTTTCTGATATATGGATGGGGAAAAGGACCCATGAGGTCACTATGGATCAGATATAAAGGAGAGGAAGCTCTTTGAGTCTTTCCTTTGTCGAATTTCTCTTGAGGGTGTTTTCCAAGAACACATCCCTCACAGACTCCTTTGGAGAAATGGATGTCTGGTAGACCATCAACCAATATTTTCTTGTTAATCTGTTTCATATATCTGAAATTCAAATGTCTGAACCTTTCGTGCCATATCCTACTACTTTCATCAGCATGGGTAAGCAGTGAAGCAAAATCTGGTTCAATAAATTCAGAAAATGTTTACAATCTAGATTGATTATTTACCTCACCAGTAGAAACCCTGAAATTGGTTTGCATATCATAGATTTCCACTACATTTTGTGTGAATAGGAATTTATTTCCGGTGCCAGAATTCATCATCTGATACATGGAGAGAAGATTGACGAAAAGTTTGGAAACAAGCAACACATTCTCGAAGCTTCCGTTGGTGAGTTTAATCCTTCCTTTTCCGGTGACCTAGACTAGAGAGTTATCCCCCATCAGAATAGGAGGACCTTTTCATGCATCCAATGAAGAATAGACTTCTTTTGTGGAATCTATGTGATGTGATTCTCTTGAATCTATGATCCAAGCATCAAGAGAGGAGTTGATGGAAATCATGGCATGGCTAGAATTGCCTTTCTTGGGATTCTAATCTTCTGGATTCTTCTTCTTGGCACCCTCGGGGACGCGATCTCCAAGGCTGTTTTGATGAATTATTTGAGTCATTATATCTATATGTTTCTGCATGCATTCAAATTCTAGATGGAATCCTTTATGGTAGTAAGTGAATTTACCCCCTTTTCTTCCCTTTCCACCTTTGAATTCAGAGGCATCAGTGAAGGGTTTTGAGTACCCTTCCTTCTTCAAATGTGCATGAACTTTCCTTTTGTATTTATTTTTATATTTCTGATATTGATGGCTTCCCTCTTTCACAGTAAGTGCATGCACCTTTGGGCCTTTGATTTTTCCCATGTTGATGAGATTGGTTTTCTCTTGTGTCATGGATTCGATAAAGTCCTCAAGAGAAGGACTCTTCCAGGTGGCTCCAGAGGTGAATTTGACTGAATGGAATGTTGATATGAACACGGAGAATTAGGGACCAAGTTTGGAGAGAATGGTGAGAACCATTTGTTTCTCCTCCTTAGATTTATCAACCCCACAAGCTTTAAGTTGCAACAACAAATCCTTGAATTTTGTAAAGAAATCTTGGATATTGTTGAAGATTTTTGGGTCCAATGTGAGAAATTCCACCTCCAACATGTGTCCCCTCATCTCATTCGATTTGAAAAATATCCCTTCCAAGGTGGTCCAGGATTCATTGGGGGTTTTATAGGAAGATATGTGAAAAAGGAGATCGGGAGAAATAAGATTGCAAATCGTTCTGAATGCTTCATCCATTCGATTTAGATACTTTGGTTTTTCTATGGATGATGTTGGTTCTGTGTCTGTATTAAAGGTTAACCTGTACAATCCTCTGGTCATAGATGTATGACTATTTTATCCTTCCATGCAAAGTAATTGTAAGGTGTAAGAATGCATTCTTTTGGGAAATCCATCTTTCCACTCTCTTCAATATTTTGTACCTGCAAAAACATTGGTGTATATTTTTCTTAGAAATCCATCAGCCCTAATACCATGTAAATGTATTGAACCTACACATAATGGATCTAGATATAAAATACCACACACATTTTCATAGATAAATTGAGACAGAAGATTCAAGAGAGAAATAATAGAAGAATTCTCATTAACTGTAATGAATACTGAATAATTTACACATGATATACTATGTATAACTCAATCAATTCAAACTGGAGGAGAACCAATGCAGAATAGTGGTGGTATAGAGTGATATGGACACACACCAATAATTATAGGAGTGAACTTCCACCTAGTCTAGTCTCTCAGGTAGTTACGGGAGTGAACTGTCACCTAGCTGAGTTAACTAGTCAACCAGTCTTCAGTTAACTGACTGAAACAGAGTGCAGTGAGGAGTAGATAAAGGAATCAAGGGTAATGTGCTAGTGTGGTGATGAAACCAAGGATAATTTACATTAACATGGTGATGATCCCAATGTTGAATGGTGACAAAACCAATGCATCATCTAAACACAACACAACTAGTCAAACTGAAGTGTCAATTGAAGAGAATATTCTCCAGGCGGAATATTCTCCCTTAAACTTTAGGATACTGAATAATGACTAATAAAAATAGGAAAAACTTTAGGACCTTAGGAAAAATGAATCCTAGGTGCGTGTGAAGTAACTCCAACAATAATCCTGTGCGCAATACCTTCTACACGGTAGCTTTTCCTGCATAGTGTCCTCCAGCTATACCTTGATGAGCTTCTACCAAAATTCTAGGCATTTCATGTTCCAATACACACCTTCTCAAAATTATATCTACACCTATTTTATATAAATTTCCTATAATGAGTTGATAGTTTGCAACTTTGACTATCATATTTTTCTTCTGCGTAGTGATAAACTCTTGTGGTGCAACCCTTGTACTTAAGTATTCAATAATATCTGTGAAATATTCATCAACTAATTGTACTGAAAATACATGTGCATCAAGGAAGTTGTCTTCCAAGTTAGTAGGTTCTTCTCCATTAGTTACCCTTGCAGGTGATAAGGTCATGCATTCAACTTCCCTGGTTTTACTATCACTTCAAAATCAAATTCTTGGAATAACAATAGCCATCTACAAATCCTCTTCCCCAACAATGGATTGTTGACTAGATTGTTGAGGGTAGAATGGTCTATGAACATTTTAAAGTGGTTACCTAGTAAATAGTTCCTGAATTTCTGAATTGCATATACCATGGCTAGGCCTTCTCTTTCTTTGGTGTTGTAATTTTTCTTTGATTCTGACAACTTTATTCTTGAAAATTCTATAGGATGATCTAAGTCCCCTACTCTTGGATGTGTCAAAATTTCTCTAAGTTCTATGGTTGAAGCATATACATGCACATGAAATGTCTTTTCCCAGTCTGGGAATACTAGTATATGTGTTGTTACAATATCCCAAAAGGTGTAGCAAAAATGCATTTCTTGATATTTTATGATATATGAAATTACCTGCATCTTTCCAACACGAGTCTTAACATTTCTACATGGTCCTTTAAAAAACTATATACATTCCAATCATCCAAATGTACTTCTAAAAACTGATGTATGTTTGTTCATCCCAATAGTCTCTAATGCTTTCCATTTTAGGATTGTCAGTTGTCCCAATGTTGACTTTCTTAACTTTGATTGGTGTAGAAAATAACTCTGACTCCATAGGTGAACCTTCCACCTCTCTTTCTCCTTCAATTTATGTAATTCAAATGTTGCACGGATCATCTTTATCTGGTGCTTCCTGTTCAACATGATAGCATGAAAGTAGTTCTTTGACTGTCTGTTTGTCTTGTTGTTGATATTCTGTTATGATTTCAACTTTTGGTTCATTAATAAATATCACTCCCTATATCCGATTCAGCGTTGAATCCATGTTGGGGTTCTCATGTTCAAATGAGAAGGTTACTACAAAATTCTGATGTAAGCCTGTCCATTTTGTAGTGCCTCTGCACATCTCTTGGTCTATATACCAGTTCCCCGAGATTCCTTCCAATGTATGGATAAAGTGATGAGGCCATTCCTTTGGTGGTGTCATCCTCCACTGTGCCTTTCACTTCTCTAAGTATTCAACTGGTGTTTCCTGTCCATCATACCTATGCATTTTATTTCTCCCCTGCTCTGTGCCAAATCTAATGTGCAATAGTTGTTTACACTAATACCAATCCTAAATAGTTTATTTCTGTGCATTGTTAACACATAGAATTGTAAGGGTTGAAAAATCATTTTAGTTTTCTTTTTGAGTCTTAGGGTTACATAAGTCATAGGTTTTTTTGTCTTCTTGTTATGGTCATCACTTAAAGTTTAATTTGAATAAGAAAAAGTTAGTCTGGCCATGGCCTAGAGTCTTTGGGTTATGCAATTTGTTATCATGACAAGGTAAATAAAACATCATGAGTCACATATTTGATTTTCATATCATTATCTTGACATGTCATGCCTCCATGTTGTACACAAGGTTCCCTTTGTCACCATCTATCCGTTAAAGTGTCAAGTCAAGGTTGGTTGTATGCACTCCCAACTCACTAGGAGAGTTCGCAACATACTCCAAGTACCTCATGAATTCATTTGCCATCATTGCATTTAAAGGATCGTGTCAAAGAGGATTTACTTGTTTTCAGAGCCTACATTTAACGAATTTTTAGGGATTATTTCACTAATCTCATAAAAGTTTCCTTGAAGTGCTCAATTCATGTTTGAATCAGGGACTGCGAACTTTTACTCTAGTGCTGGGAATTGGTAGACATGCGCTACGAACTCATGCTGCAGACTGGATGAAGAAGAGGGTTGGAGGTTGGATATCTTGCAGGCATCTCTATTCAAATTCAAAAACATCAACATCAATCCAAGTTCCACCAGGTACTGCATGAGATTTTCCATGTTGTTTAAGGGTTGAGAGAGGGGTTTTTGTTGGCTTGTCTATCAACACTGCAACTATCCATTTCTTTTGCTTCCATTTTTCAAACTCACCTTCATGATGTTATGAACCTTTCTTACTAGACTGGGTCACCTTTAGATCTCATCGATATTTCCCACTCCTCAAAATTCACGTGTTCAACTAAATTTCCCCCAACATTGCGAAGAGGGCGTTGCGAACCCTCTATTCCAACATTGTTGAAAACCCGTCTTTTGCATCTTTTAAAAAATTCAAATTTTAAAGAAAGAATATACACCCCCATCAAACTTGAAATATGTGGTTGATCAATTGTTGAACCAAGTTTAAATATTTCACGCATTATCATGATGTTAATTGATATGTGTAATGATAAAAAACCATGTTTTAACAGAGAATTCACTTTCACCTCCCTTTTATTATAACTCTCAGTTGCTATTCCTTACTATTCATGTTGAAAGAGTGTCTTCTCTTATACGTCATTTAATATAATATGGTGCATAAATATTTGTACAAGGTCAGTCTTTGAAATAATTTGTGTCATTGAAACCCTGATTTCCTGTACTCCCTATTTTCACACATCTAATTGTCATTAAAACTTACATAAAAGAATTCTTCAACAACAATATGGAAAGTCAACAAAAAAATAAGGATCACAAGGAGGTGATATTGTAAGGACATAGCCCTATGATATGCAACTCCTTGGATATGAACCTTTGATCAGGGAATCCTTTCAAAGGGTAGGTTGCATTAATTTCTATCAGAACATGCAGAGGGGGTGTTCGTGCTCGAATCGTCGTCGGGTGAGAAAAAATGGGAGCACTAGCATGCCCTGTTGGGCTTGGCAAGGCAGAACAGGATGCTGTAGAGAAAAAAGGGTTAACAGAAAACAGAAAACAAAACAGAATACAGTCTATCTAACAACTGAAAGCAAATAACAAAAACATCAAACGTGAGACAAGGGAGCCATCAATGGTTTCAAGGCTTGATCTATTAGCGAAACCAGAGCACATGCTGAAGACAGAGATAGGGGTTCCCTCTCCCTCCAGCGGAAGGTCCTTCAGAGCCCTCAACACAATGCTTTCCTTACAAAATGAATAGAACTAAACTGAGTGATGAAAGAACTCTGGGTTAGGCCGTTGATGGATTGCTTTTCAAAGAATGAGCTATGAATCATCTGGATAGCGTAAAATTGCTTTGAATTCTCTGCTAAAACAATGAGTCTTCACGACTATTTATAGTATTTTCCGGGCGGTCACGTAACCAACTTTCGGTGTAAACACGGACCTGTTTAGGGTTCACTTAAGCCATTAATTCGCTGAATTTGCAGAGCCGACCCTGATTTGAAGGTCAAATCATCTTGGGGGCCGGTCCATTGGTGGTCGGGAGGCCGACTTAAGCAATTAATGCGCCGTATTAGCAGATGCGTGACTTTTTGTGTGGACAGGCGCGCGTCGGGGCGCGCATGCGCCCGAAACACGTTTTTGTCCCGCGCATATGCGCACGCACCAAGCTGCTGTAAAGTGCCCTTCAATTTTTGGTTACTTTGTATAGTTTTTGACCCTTTTGGAATGCTGTGAACTTAATTCAGTTCCATGAATGACTTCATTGCTGTTTTGATGATGTGGAGTTCTTGTCGCCATGTGCAGATGAAATTTCAGTGATAACAGATGCCCCCTGATGGATGAGGTTAGGAGCATACGTATAGCCGAAATCCATCAATGTTTCTTCTACTGAGACTGTTGTTGTAAGGGAAAGCAATAGTGGGACCCTTCAGAGCGATCCGTTGGAGGAAAAAGGAACCCGTATCTCGACCTTCTGAGAGACATGCATGAAAAAATATACAACTGTGTACAAACGAGGCGGGCATGCCCCATGCTCGTGTGATGTAACTCTAAAAAAAGATGACGGAAGTGTTGGTGTAGACAACTGCAGCGCCCTCGGGGGCGGTAATGATAAAGGCAGAAGACACTTCTGCAAATGAACATACTCTGAATAATAGGCAATGATCGCTGTAATAAGGAGCGACGATGATGTGGGCATTGATGGCCCTACCAAGTTCAGAGGTCTTCGGCAAATGACAAAAAGAACTGCAATAGTGGCAAAGTAAGACCCACCATAACATGAGAGAGTGTTGGCGTTGAATGTTAAGGGGGCCAATGACAGCAGGGAGAAATGTTGTTTCCCCCTATGTCGTCCGAGATCTCTCATTAATAGAGAATGAGAATCAAGATACTGTCTCCCTTCTGGAAAAGTGTGTTGATGTCGACAAAAGGGGGACGCGACTTCCAGAAGCAAAAAGGTACTCCGTGGAATCTACTGAGGTGATGAAATGGAAGAGGTACATGGACGAAGTCAAGAAGTGGGATGACTCAAGACTGCCCTTGGTTGGAGGATATATGAGAGAAACAGTGGCCGCAACCATGTAACAAGGTCGAGTGTCAGGGGGACGAAAAGACCAGGGCTAAGTATTGCCAGAGGCGGGACAAGGTGAAAAAACTCAGAGGGTAGAGGTAACTGACCTGCGGGGTACTCTGAAGATATGGACAATGTCGGCAAGGGTAAATGATAAGTACTGCTCCAATCCAAGGGTGGCATGGGTTACGTATGGCCAAAAAATCAAGTCGCCAATGGTGATGACAAAGAATGTATTGACTGAAGGTAAAGGTGTTTGTACAACAAATAATAAATAATAAATAATTTGGGGAAACAATGTACAAATACAGAAACGGGTGCCCCAGTGTGAAATGCGTGCCTCAGGAAGGGCAGAATTATCATGAAAAACTGATGAAGGGTGGGGGCCCCATTGGCGAGTTTCTGTATGAGGTAGGTAAAATGAAGATAGGTTCGCAGATGGGCAAACTGATGGTGGATGAAATGGTGGGTTCGTGATCCTGCGGAGGTGCAGGTAAAACAGAATGTAACCAAAAAGTGATGATTTGGGAGTCCATATGGGAAGCTAGCAAAATGAGGAGAAGAAGTATGTGGTTGATTCGCAACATGATGTAAGACTACCGGGACTCCCATCCCTAAAGGGTAATGGAAAACAGCATGAGTGTCAAAAAGTGCAAAAAGGTGCTATGAATGAGACAACTCATGTAGGTGAGAATGCTACCGGGTTGCAGTACCGCAGATGCAAATGGAGGTTTGGGTACTGCAGAGCCAGGAATGAGAATCCTAAAGGCTAATATCAGAGGGTGTGACTGGCAATGTAAGTGCAATTCAGTGGGATAGACTACATGCCAGTGTTGAATATATACCTGAAGGGATGATGTCGATGACCGATGAGCAAGTACCTGCACACATAACAACCAAATACCCAAAGTGAACAATATCTGAAGAGCATCAAAGGTATGAGCTTGTATTTGACAAATGTGACAATGCGCGTGCGTACCTGGCCATGATGTGGAAAAAAGGCGCCCCGGGGGCACCGGGTAAAAAGTGGCCCAGGGACAGTCATGATGTAGGCGGCGGGACGCTGATCCCGTGGCTGAAGACGGTTCGAAGAATGGATGCCTTTGGCTCCCAGAATGGTGAGTGGAAGTTTGGCAAAAACCCTATATATAGCTGTAGGGCCCACATTGCCACCTCATTTGTACCTATTGCTACAGTGAATTCCAGAGCAGATCGAGAGGAGATTGAGCGATTCTGAGAGCACCAGGCATCCATTTCCCGACGTGCGAGATTCAAGTTAGTGCTCTGAACATCCTGCATAGTTATAGGTTTCAAATTTTTGGGCAGGGTAGGTACAGGGGGTCATACGGGAGGTTTAGGGGGTTTTTTGATAGGGTGTGGGCCCCAATGCACGGGCGACTCAGTGGAAGGTGCGCATGAGTGCGCGCCTGTACACTGAGAAAGTGCGCATGAGGGCGCGCCTATGGGGTAGACAGGCACGCATGGGTGCGCGCATGTAGGTTGAATAGGCGCGCTCTAGAGCGTGCCTGTAAAGTGAACAGGCGCGCATGTGTGCGCGCCTGTATGGCGAACATGCGCGCACTTGTGCACGCCTGTATGGCGAACAGGCGCGCATGTGTGTGCGCCTGAGGGGGAAAAAACCGCGCCTTGGAGGCAAGGTTTTAAGGTGAAAAAATTAGCTTATTTGATGTATTGGATGATTGTCTAAACTAATATGGGATTTTGGGTTGTGTGCAGGCGACGATCAGTGAGCATGGATGTGCGATGGCGTGAGCGGGACTGGGAGCTGCTGCGGGAGGAGGTGGCCGAGGCGAGGCCGGCAGTGCGGGCATATTTAGCAGCCAGTGGGTTGCTAAAGTTTTTTGAGAGCCCTCTGATACGGGCCCAGGAGTATCTGCTCTAGTTTCTGATTGAGATGTGGAGTCCTGAGCAGCACTGCTTCCTCATGCGAGGAGAGCAGGTCGCCTTCACTGCGGTGGAGGACATATATTTTTTGACTGGGCTCCCTTTTCGGGGAACACCGTTGCCAGCAGCGCCTGTGCTGCCGAGGGACACTGATTTGGTGGAGGTCGCTAGGCGATTCTGCTCAGGTGGGCACTATATGAATGGGTCGTCTGTGCGTATCAATGCGATAGATGTTCTGCTGCATCGTTGCGTAGAAGCGATGATAGTGCGGGTGTACAGGACCCGAGCGCCCCACCGGATTAGTGGTGGCGAGTTGATGCTGATGGAGAGGGTGGTGGTGGGCCGTGAGCGGTTCGCCTGGGGTCTGACTCTACACGCGCAGATGATTGCGCAGCTGGACCGTTGTCGGTCTACAGGCAGGGGGGAGTTTTCTTTTGGCTCCATCCTGGTGGCCTTTTTCTTGGAGAGGGTGCCGGCGTTGCAGCCGAGGGTGGTGCTAGAGGTACCAGTTGTACGAGACCCACGCTTGAGGTGGTGGTCTGAGATTTTGGTTCGCCACGGTGGTGGCGAAGGGGGTCATTACTTCACGGAGGAGGTAGCGCAGATATGGCAGCAGACGTCGCAGTTTATACTCTGGTTCCCCTATGCGGGGGTGGACTTCCGGGGGGACCCGGATATGGTACTGCCTCCTAGGGAGGTGTTTGATCACAGAGGTATGTTGTGTATTTTTGTGATATATGTTTGTGATTTTGATATACCAGTTCATATGTTTGATGTATAGACACTGATACCATCTGTTGTTGTTTGTTTGGTGCATGTGCAGATGTGGCACCTCGCGGGCGTGAGGTGGAGGTGTTTAGAGCGCCCGCGCAGCGAGAGCAGGAGAGACCACCGCGTGCAGGGAGGCGACTGAGGGATGAGGCTGCTGAGGGACCAGCGGGGCCCGAGAGACCAGTGCAGAGGCGCCGCTGGGATGACCCTGGTGCGGGGCCATCTCGTGCTCCTCCGGCGACAGCCGGAGCTGATGATGATTTAGTCCGTCGGTTTGAGACGGTTTTCCGAGACGTGCCTGAGGGCATGTGGACCCATATCCAGGACGAGGATTTCCTGGAGCAGTGCATCGGGTTACCGCCACCATGGTGGTCGATCATGCGGCGAGCAGCTGTGCTCGCTGCGATGACGAGTGGATGCCTGCCGCCTGGGCAGGGTGGTCCTGCAGATGTTCCACCACCACCGCCTGGGGCAGGTGGGGGTGGGCCATCACCGCCTCCTGAGGGAGGGGTAGCTGGGGGTGCTTTAGAGGCCCCCTGATTGTATGAGGCATTTTGTACCTTTCTGATAGGCTGCTGAGCCAATTTTTGTACCGTTTATGTGGCACGGGCCGAAGGGCCGATATTTTTTGTATGTAAACATTCGGATGCAATATATACATGAGTAGACATATTTTGAGATCCAAATGTGGTACATGTGTTTTTTTTATTTATTTATTTATTTATTTATTTTTATGATGATGATGTCTATGTTTCCTATATGCTGTGACAGGATGTATGAGATGTTTTATGTATGTGTAGATTGATGTGATATATGCCGGTCTAGCACCATGTTAGCTATGTTATCTGTTGTTTGATTCAATTCTCTTGGAATATGTGTAAATGTAATGGAATCAAAATGTCGAGATAATAATCTAACCTGCAGGTATTTGCGAAAGAGGCATGGATCGCGTACACGGTACTCATTGTTGAGTTGGAGAACGACTAGCTGAGAGTCGAGGAAAACACTAAGGTGTCGAATATGATGATGCTGGGCGTCAATAAAGAGGCCAATGACAGCAGTGTATTCAGCTTGATTATTGGTTGCTGGTCCCAAACATATGCCATTTGAATGCAGCATTTCATGTGATGGGGTGTAGAGAGCGCAAGCAGCCGAAGCGAGATTTTGTGTCCAATGGCTGGCGCCATCGGCGTAACCAATGTGGTAAGCTGGTGGAGGAGTCATATGTCAATAGCACAAAGGATAGTTTAGACGGGAGGGTAGGAAAAAAAGATTAAAAACACTAAACAAGAAAAATAAACCTAAAGTAGCATGACTACTTCTAAGCATAAAATTTCTTGAGATATAACCCATTGACGGGTTCTTTGAGTGCGAGGCCTTCGGGGGAGGCCAGGATGTATGCGCCTTTGGTGAGGCAATGTTGGATGATGT